>JAUZSU010096574.1:0-19953 GCA_034780255.1 Parotocinclus maculicauda
TCTTCTCTGTCTCTCTCTCTCTCTGTCTCTGTCTCTCTCTTTCTCTGTCTCTCTCTGTCTCTCTCTCTCTCCCTTTCTTTCACTCACTAACATGCTTATGGAAGTATTTTCGTCATTTACGTCTCTCGGTTGTAACCTAAGACAGTCTTACATCTGCTGTGTATAAGTCTCGGCTAACACACACACCCCCCTGAGTGTGTATGTATGTCCTCACACGCACAAAGTGAAAGGAAATGTGGAGCCTTGAGACAGATGAAATACAAGTGGTGCTAGAGGGATCTGTCTCAATCTAATTAGCTTTTTTAAGCTGGATTTCAGGCGCAGCTTTACAGTGCTGCTGGTGTAGTGTGGGAGATTTTGCCCTTCGTTCTTTCACGATTACATTAAAGTTCTTTATTTAAAAATCCTGCCCTAGGTTTCATGCTTCTTCCGTTCCTATCCTAAGCCTAATCCAATTATGCTGGACTCCATTTACATATGCTCTGTTCGTGCATCTTGTCTCGATCGTATCCTGATAAGCTTTTAACCACGTGCATTTGCACTTAATAGTCAAATGCATCTCCAGTCAGCCAGACTAAAATCTGATTCATATGTAAATGGGCTCATGTTACTGGACCACTCACTTCCTGCGCTCTTTACAGCTTTCATGACCTGTAACAAGTGCTATTACCATTTTAGATGTAGTAGTTTGCAATTTATCTGCCCTGCTTGCTAAAAACAGCCATTGTTTGTTGTGCTAACCAGATGTGAGAGTCCTCCATAATTGTTTATGCCTCACAAAAAGTTCTTAATAGGCACAGGTTCCAAATGATGCCTTCAGTAACTGGCCTCTTAGGATTCATCGTAATCAATAACTGCTAACATAGCTTTAAAACTAGAGATGCACTGATCGATCAGCCGGGGACCGGAATTGGCCAGCTTTGTTGATCGATGGTGTGGCTATAACCGATTCTAGGCCCATCATAGATGGTCACACTTGTGCTCCACAGGACAGCTCCACAAACACAGCCACACATTTAAAAAAACACTGCTTTCCCTAACATCAATTTACAAATTAATTCTGATTTGAACACAGTTCCAGCTTTAAACTGTGTTTGTTTATTAGATAGACCAGTGCTGACACACGCTGATGACGAGGACGTCGCAGATTTCAGTTGTGCTCCTAAGTTCACTCAAGTATCTTCCTATGTAGAGCAGAATTAGTAAGAGAGCTGTGATCTGGTGTTATTTAGGTCACAGCCATGTCCTCACCGAATATGCCGAATTTTTGACGACGCTAATGTGAACTCTGCTGAAAGTGCAGATCCAGACACAAGCAAGCAGCTGCTATCTTTTTTTAATGGTAGAAGTATCAAGTACGAGAAAAGATTAACAAAAATGATTTGTATTGTCCGTATCTGTATTATCTGTCATATGTAAATCTTGGACAGACAAAAAAAAAACGGAATCGGCCAGTCATATGTTTAACATCAGAAAACCGTATCACCAAAGACAATTGCAATCGGTGCATTTCTGATTAAAACATCAACAGCTGCAGAAACAAGGATTTTGTTTGCTTTTCTGTGGGATACCAGGACACTGTGGCCTCTGAGGAAATGAAAGAGATAACTCAGCACATAAACATGCTCTAGATTCTGTAATGTGGCGATGTCTAGTCCCTCCACCAGACCTTAGACCATTAATCAAATGGAATGGGACAAACCGATAAACTACATCAAACTACATGGAAATTAACCTCATCATAGGACTTAATGCATCATTTTCATAATCACAGGGAACAAACACTACGTCCAATGTCGTATAGGTCATACCACACACATTTTTCTACTGAAAGGAGATCCAGCTCCTACCTGTTATTAATGTGGTTCAGTGACTTCTGTAAAGTGTGTTCCCTCATAATTACTAACATCTCATGATATAAGTTGTTTTAATTCCTAGAGGCATTAAACGCATCATCATTTACAACTAGAAAATCTACATCTAGTCGAAGTTTTTACAGGGTCTTACAGTAAAAGTGTGCAAATTCCTATATGTACATCTGAATGTGTGTTTGTGTGTGTATGTGTATGTGTATGTGTATGTATGTATACACTGTGTGTTCACATTTATATCACAAAAAGTAGGGAATTTTTAAAAATGACTTTTCGCAAAGGCTGCCAAAATCATTGTTGAGGTTTCTTTGGACGATCACTACGTGGCTTGTCGTGCACAGTCCCGGTTTGGGAATGAGGGATGCAACCATGCTGTGTGAAATTGGTGATCTTTTTGGGTGTCGGTTGTTGAAGTATGTGGCTATAATACGTTCCTTGGATATCAGAATTATCAGTTCCATCTTCAGTTACATGTGACGAACAACAAAGATCTTAAAATTTCTGTGTTGATAACTTTTGAACAAGAGAAATTGCAAGTCCGATTGTGGAAATCGATTTCTGGCCTTCTTTGATAGGCTACATGACCACCTTCCCATTGGGAAAACTTGCCCTCGATCCATTATGGCAGCTTTCGAGATGTTTCAAGATTTGAAACACGGATAACAAAAAAGAAAGGAACTTGATTGTTTTCTGTGACAAGGACTGCCATACTTCAGTCTTTCAGCGGGTGTTGCAAGGGTTCCCGTTTACTAGTTGTCTGTCATTCAGAAATGAATTATATGATAGACTTTTAATTCCTATAATTTATAAAACCTCATATAACCAGATGGATAACAAATAGCCCGTAACCTATTTGTGGGTGTTATGCTTAAAACGTTTATTTTAGAAGTCTTTTCTTTACATGAATAAAACAGTAGCAGCTGGTATGGCTTTTAAGAAGCTGGTAAGGAATTAAGCAAGCAGACTGGTCAGCCATACAGAGATGGAAGTCTTAAAAGCATTGGATGGGAGTTTGGTGGATGTACATTTTTTAGTACTTGTTGAATGTTACAGAGTGTCTCAATCCTCCTCCTGAAGTGATTGGACCAGTCAGCTTTAAGTCTAATATAAATGCACATATTTTATATCCATCCATTATCTTTCACACAGGGTCGCGGGTCAACTCTGGGCACAAGGGCAGGAACAACCCCAGACAGGGCGCCAATCCATCATAGGGCACACACACACACACACACACACACACACAGGAAGGGTCACTTTAGAGACACCAGTTAACCTAACACTCATTTTTTTGGACTGTGGGAGGAAACCAGAGTACCCAGAGTAAACCCATGCAGACACATGCATACTTAGAAAGGAGCCAGGCCGCTCCACCCTGGGATTGAACCTGGGACCTTTTTGCTGTGAGACAGCGAAGCTACCACCCTGACACTGAAGATACATCATACAAAATTCATTATAGTTCAGCTAACCACACAACAACAGAATAAAAAACATTTTGATATATGAGGACAGAAATACAGAATACAAAATACTTTGGGTTTTTTTGTAAATGCTGCCTAATTGTTCACATGTACACAATGCAATGATCCTGGTCAGGGTTATGAGCAGCTGGTGCCTAGCTGGCAGCATAGGGAACAACCCTAGATGGGGAACATGCACACTCGGCGACACCAGTTTAGAGACACCAGTTAACCTAAGACGCATGTCTTTGGAATGTGTGAGGAAACGAACCAGAGTAAACCTAGGGGGACACAGGAAGGACATAGACTCCACACAGAAAGGTGCCAGACCACCCCCCACCTGGGATTGAACCCAGGACCTATGAGGAAAACATGCAAACTGCAGCTTAGCCAATTTTTAGAGCAGGTTTTAACCACTTACTACCCAATATAAAATATGTATGCAAAGAGATTAGAATTAGAAATATTATATATACACTTAAAACCTTCCTAATATTTATCATAGTACAGATACCTAAACTACTTAAGTACAGTAACAGAGTACTTTGTGCTACGTTCCTTATCACCAACAAGTGGAAAGTTCCTTATTCTTTATTAGCTTGGTAGTGCACATTCTGTTTTAGTGTGCACACGTTTTCACCCAGACAGAACAGAAACACTGGGTAGAAAATGTGATGATCAGATGATTAACTACGGGTTTTGTCATCCACATGCTCAACAGATGGGAAGTGAAGCTTCAAATTCTTAACAATCTTGAAAGCGCAGCTGCTTTAGAACTTCAAGGCGAGTCGTCTTTAGGACAAGCAACATCAACAGGCGTGTAGAAAACGAGCTGCTTAGACAGAAGGTTCTAAATTCTGGCTCAAACTCTGCCATGGTCATTTTTGTGGGATTTCGATTCAGTTCCACGGCATCACATTTTACCTAAAGTTTTGTAGTAAAACATTCTATCAATGCTGACATTTTCAGTTGTGTAATGTATATCCCTGAAAACTTACACTAATTAGAGTCCTGCCTGTCTGCTCATGTTACATTAGCTAGCTAACTGTATCCATGGGAACCACTGATGCATATTTATGAAGTTGAAATTGACTGTTCGCTAAAAAAAACAAAACGATTTGCACATACTTACATAATCATGATAAGTCCAGGCATAAGATCAGAGTGTATAATATATGCTCGTTATTATAGAGTTATATAACTGTGGGATAATCTGATATTATATACACACAAGACGGTTACATGGTGTCCTAGACCAGTGGCTCCCAACTTTTTTTCCACATGGAGCCCCTGACAAGCATCTAAGAAAAGCTGCGGACCCAATCCCCATACACACAGACCAAAAGAATAAAGTGATTCACTGCAAATCTTTATGAGCAAATATTAACATTATTTATATGCATATTATAGACATGATAAACATTATTATTTACATATTTCTTTTCCTTTGCTCTTGACTTCCTTTTATACTGTAGATTTGACCCTGTTTTTCCATTTTGGCTCATTTTTTCTTTTCAAGGCAGCTTAATCATTAATATATATTAAAGTAATTTTATATATGCCATATATTTTTGTTATTTAAATTGTATTTAATTGGCAAATTTTGACAAATGAGCACATGACAGCATGCCAGGTGTTGTGGTTTGTCTTCTGTTTCAAACAGAGTTAGGATTATAAAATACCTTGCAGGTCAGAAAGGGGAAAAAATGCATGAATGAAGTGAGGGAATACAATACTGATCCTAATATGAATTCTAAGGTATATTACTAGTTTATCAACAAAAATGATGGCCTTGTGTTGTTCCGATATATGTGTACCTATCAGATACTATTCTTTCTTGACTCCAGTTGATAGCTCTGTAGGCTTATATGTTCTCCTGGAACTTTGGATTAATCCCACCTCCAAAATCACATTCTATCAGGCAGACTGGCCATGCAACAATACCCCTGGGTACAACTAATGACCTTCACTATAGAGTATAATATCAGCAGGAGCATTAGGAAATGTCTTGGGTCTGTGACAGCTTAATGCAGTGAGCACCATTGTTCGCCTTTGCAGTGTTTGTTCCCTAGGGTCTTCTTGGGCCTCTCCTGCCTACTCAGGTCTCAGATACCCAGGAATCCTCCCTGGCTTCTCCTTTGGGATATAGCTAATAATTTATGAAAAGAACCAAACAGTTCTTAAAAGTTGTGAAGGAATATTTAAGCAGTAGTTCATTAAACCTCCCAGAATAGGATTAGAGAGGTGGAATGAACCTTTGTATCTCTCTGAAGTTTATTCAAGCACGGATGCTTCTACCCAGAACAATTAACGATTGGTTTGAGTTACCATTTGTTCCATATTAATATGGGGATTTGAGTATTGCGGTCATGGCGCTGTGGTGCCACAGATGGTTACAATGTAAACATTATTCTGAGAAATAACTCTGTCTTGTGTAATTATTTTGTAAATACAGTTCTCGGGGTCAGCTGAGTCTCAGGCACGGATTCTGAGTCAGCTCGGTGTCTCCAACACAAACACACTGAAGCTCGGCTTAACACTCATCACTGCAAACTATGTAAACCTAGGAGAAACTATACAAACACTGAAACATGCACAAATGATAGAGAATGAATACTGAACCTCATTAGCACTTATATACCACAGAACAGGTATATTTACATAATGCAAAGGTGATCATGTCTCCATTACGTTCTATCAGCAAGTAGTTTTCAATCATTTTCTCAGAAATCGCGAGTTTCCCTTTAATAAGACCACACGCTCAAACAAAAGCCAAAGCAAACAAAAGCCAAAAGAAATATGTCCCAGTTTTTAAAATTCAGATCTGATTTGGAAAAGGAATGTATAATATATGTTATTAGATATCGCAAGGAGAGCAAAAACTGGCAGGAGTCTGAAAGAGTTAGAGCAAATATGTCTGAGGGGCTCAAATGTTACAAATCAAAGTATCCAAATACTGCTCAGGGATATTCAGTAGGGATGAAAGCAGTGGTAAATTGATAGGCCAGGCATACAGGTTATGATAAACTCTGTCAGAAAGGCGGATCAACCGATTTATGATGCATTTTCATTGTTTTTTTCAACACACACTATTGGACCATGTTCTGATAATGGTGTAATGTGTGAGAAAGCCAAAACATAGAATGAGACAGGAAAGACAATGAGCTCTCCTCAACACCGGTGGTATGGCGTAATAGACCATTACACCACCTGAGCACGCAGGTTCAGAAATGGCTTAATTCAGAATCACGAAATTCACGGTTCCTGACACTTTTACTGCTCATTAAACCACTTGTGTGACTTGTTAGTAAGTGTGTTGCTGGTGATTTACTAATAACTCTAGTGCCAATTTACAACACTGACCTGTTAAAACATAAATACTATCACATCTTAAAGAGAGCAGAACTGAGACCATGGGGAATTGCTATAGAGGAATCCAGAAAAATAGTCCTAAATGTTTTAATACTGGATAATGATTGCACATGTACTGTTTAACATGATGAATAAATAATAGAATTATTTATTCATCTGTGTTTGGTACACATTACTGTGTTCTGTATTTGGATATGTTGAATAGAAACTCCATCATTTATATCCATGCTTTTTTATGTCTGGAAATATCATGCCTTTATTTTATCGTTTTTTTTTTTTTTTTTATTATTAATAGGTGCTATATACTTAACAAGGGTAATATAACATAAACCCCGTCTGAATGTATTGCTCCTCTAGTAAAGATGACATCATACAGCCTTTACTTATTGTGTTGTACTGTAGTACAATGACATTACATAAAATTACAATGACAACAGTGTTTAAGTGTCCCAATACTTTTGGTCACTTGTATTGTAAGACTGTATAAGTTGTAAGTCGCTCTGGATAAGGGCGTCTGCTAAATACTCTAACTGTAAATGTAAATTTGGGCAGCCTCCAAAGACACACAGCAACATTACGCTACAGTATTTGAACCCTGTCTGTACATTAAGCGGTTTGATTTTTATTAATGGCAGAATTTTGTGAAGAATAACAAGAACAATAATAAGAAGTATGAAGGATATCGATATACAGTACTTTTCAATAATCCATAAATGCTATCAGCTTGTCCAGTGTCCCCATGGTAGGAAAAAATACCAACCAAAGTTTATCAACAAAGTACGTAAGTACAATGTAGTAAGTTTAAAACAAAGTATGGGTGTATCCTTTAGTGTAATAAAACCCTAACAAAAATCCAAAGCTAACAGAAAAGTTTAAAAAGAGCCAAAATAAATGTGTCCATATTTTCCATGACCCTTTCAGACCTTTATTTGAAAGAGTGTAATATCCAACATGAGTCATTAGATACGTCAGGAAGAATGGACGATGATTGGTAGAGGTCTGGGAGAACTGATCCAAACTGAGTGGATCCAAAAGTTGCTCAGAGTCTATGGACTCAGATTGGAAGCAGTTGCAGAGGAATAAAGGCTGGCATACAGGTTAGCATGAAATATTTCATTACATCAGAAAGGGAAATGAAAACTTAGAGATTCTTGGATTTATTTTACTCAATCTAATCTCATCCTACCTGATTTGACCTTTTACATAATGGAACATACAATTTATGATGATCCCTTATGTAGACACACTTCTGGTCAAGTGGTCTACTTTGTAGAGGTTTTTTGGCTGGTGTTAGCAAGTTCACAAGTGATGTTACGTACAAACGCCCATCGTCATATATTACTTCAGGGGAAAACATCTGTCCCTGCATAAAACCTGTCTCTGGTTTAATTGCAGTATGGAAAATATACATTTAATGTAAGAATCGAAATATCTGTGCTGTACATACTACATACAATTCTGAACCAGGCTGCCAGGTAAACGAGCCAGACTTCATCTCTCACGGGAGTGTGTGTTAGCGTCCCAGCTGCTCTCATTAGGACTCATTACGTCTCATTACACTGTGGTACGCTACGCTGGGTGAGCACATCTACAGAGAGAAACCTTTAACTCAGGTTCAATGGGGAACCTGAGACACCTCATGAATAATAATGGCACGCATCATTGTATAGGAGGAGAGGAGAGTGCCACTGTCCATCTGCTGCCATGCAGCCGAGCATCATGGGAATGTCGGGAGCTTGATTAGACTTTAATCCAAACCGTATGTTGATCAATCAGCCCTTCTGCTAGAAACAATACCAAAGTCCTATTGACAAATCTTACCGTACGTACGTGGTCAGATAAATGTCTGCCGGGATGCCTACCAAATAGGTCGCTTGCAAAATAGTGGTGTCTTGGTGACCCAAAAATGCAACCATTTTGGACAAATGTACAAAATACGTCCTTTTCCAGGCAAATTCATTTCCTAACTGTTGTGGACTTTCTGAATGATTGCTAACAGCAGATTTTCAGACTGATAAGTTATGAAGTTCAACACACTGCTGTTTGATTTTATTTGAGTATTCTCTCTTGGGGTGTATCTGCTTCTATATCATAAGGGGATTTGGAGCATAAAGGCGAAGACGCTTCTTAGCAATTTAATTCTGTTTAATATCTTAGGGTATAGATCTATTTTTTTTCCTCTCATTCACCCAAACGTTATCCTATTTGGGGTCACAGTAAATACTCCAGAGCCTTAATGAAGTACCAATGCATTACTTTGGGCTAGGAAGGGGACACTCCACAGTTCATCCTTCACTCAATGAGAGACAGCAAACGTGAAGGGACTTCCTGTTAAACCATCTAGCTTAATTAAATTGAATTATTAATTTATTCAATTTTTATAAAGTCAAATTAAGTTAATTAACGATGAAGACTTGAATTTTTCAGCATGGAAAATTACCCAAAAGATTTCTTGCTGCTGGAAACGAGACAAATAGCATAAGGAATAAATATATATATATATATATATATATTACACTGAGAAACAAATTCTAACTGTCTGGGATCAAATCTAAATGCTAACAATGGTTCCAAGGGCAAGTTTTTTTTCCAATGCAGGCAGGTGGTCATGTAGCATATCAGATTTGTAATATCTATTGTAGTTCAAAAGTTATCAACACAGAAAGTTCAACATTTTTTATTTTCGTCACAGGTAACTGAAGATGGAATTGATGATTCTAAAGGAACGCAAAACTGACACCCAGAAAGATCACCAATTTCAAACAGCACTGATAACCCTCATAACGAAATTAACCGGGACTGTGGACGACAACAAACGTCTAAAGTGTTTGTCTAAAAACCGCTACCGACCAAGAAACCCCAACAATGGTTTTGGCAACCATAGCGAAAAGTCCACGACGCAGCACATAACATGTCCTGGGACTTTTGACTCACCCTGTAATTATAGCAGTACAGTAGCGGTGCTGTAAAAGCTAAAGAGGCTACATGGGGTGACTGAACAGAGGGGATTGTTAACCAGGTACACATGTAGAAGGGAGGGACAGACATCATTGTTAGGTTTTATACAATTAAATTGGGATGTTTTTTTTCTTCCTATAAACGTTACAATCTCCCCCTCACTCCCCGAGAGGCACTTTATACTTTACAGATGTTGGCCGTTTTATTTTCTCAGGAAACTAAACCCACATTCTAATAGAGAGTGTTTAGGGATAGTTCTCTCCAATAAACAACATTCCTGCGCTTATTTATCACATTCCCTCTTACAAATACCTTGTGTCCAAATCTCATCTCCTTAATTGTATTCAACGTTTAAAAAGGGGACTATTAAATTGCAACGTAATAGACCTTTTAATTCCCTACACTTCCTAACTCCAAGTCAAATGATGGCTTTGACTCTGATTGTGCATTTATAAAGCCAGACTCTGGTATTTTCTTTCATTTTATTTGAATAGGACACAAACTCTGTTTCATCACGTTCTGTAAGCCATGCTGGTTTTATAGTGACCAATAAGCATTCTAAATCCCACCTGAAGCTGTATCCTGTGTACAACCATGTACATAAAAATGTACACAGTCAGATACTTTTGGTGATTATCCCCTTTAGCCCCAAATTACCCATACCATAGTGCTCAAAGTCTGTAAACGGTACAATAATGTAGATTATTTTCAGTGTAAATTATTACTTTAATGTATTACACAACATTTTCCCAAAAGTTTTAATTCTAAACCATGGACATCTTAAAGATTTTAAATATATATAGATATGATATATGTAGATTATATATATAGATATATATATAGATAGACAGACAGACAGACAGATAGATAGATAGATAGATAGATGATTATATACAAAATTATTAAAGCTAAATTAGATCCATATTTTACTTTCCTTGGTCTTTTTCATTCATTGTGTCATTTATTTACTTTTTGTATCTTTACTTTAAGGCCAGAGTATCAAGCATTAAACATACAGTATGCATTTCATGTGTTGAAATACAATTAAATATTTGATTAACTTATTAAGCTAGAAGTTTAAACCTAACCCCAAACTACACATGTAGTGACTATGGGATAACACTTTGAGGAAAGTTATTAAACCCAAAATAATGTAACTAATATAATAGTAGTATAACAGTCATGGTTTAGGTATCAGATTGTGGGGGAATAGGGGTTATATTCAGAGCCTGTTCAAAATTTCAGAGGGTGCAGACATGCATGTACCCTGAACTGGGCACCAATCCATTGCAGGGCTAAGTAGGGGTCATGAGTAAAGTGATGAGTCAAAGGCACCACCAGAATTCAAACCCTCTTCACCACAGTCATGGGCTGGTGAATCGTTACTGAGCTACCTGAGCACCCAGGTGATCCAGGCCTAAATGAATAATATTTATCAAACTTAGAGAGCCTCACTAGAATTTCTTTGTACTTTAAATCAGCCCTAAATTGTGTGTTAGTGTAAAATTTGACTTTCACAGTATTGTGTATGTACATTTGTTTGCCACTACACTTAACTTTACAGACGTTGGCAGTGTGGTTGCCAGATTGTTCTATCCCTGCAGTTTTATTTCTTTGTAGCTGAGTTGTTGACTCAACCTCTGTCATTGTGATCATTTGTTAGATTTCATTTTTTCTCCTCCACTAAACGCAGTGTTGATTTCTCCCTGCTGTTCAGTTGGGTATCGTTCTTGCAGCGTTCTCAGCTGGGCGGAGGCCAGGGTTAACGTGTCAGACTGAGACTAAGAGCTTGTAATGTGTCCCATGTCTGCAGTGATAGCAAGCCCCTCTGGTAGTGTAACACGATCAGCTCATCAGAAAGAGAGAGAAAGAAAAGAAGAGAAAGAGTTAGAGGGCTGCTGTTTCAGGGGTCTGTCTCTTTGGGAAAGATGAAAAAATGTCTGAGAAGATCCCACTTCACCTTGCACACTATCAGTTCCCACACACGCACACTTCTACACGCATACACGCTCAGCAGAGAGCAAGTCCTTGAGGGAATTTTTACAAGACCACAGTTTATTCTCATCCAAGATGCACGGTTGGATAAATAGTAAATCATCCTGCTTTGCTCTCGTTCCTCTTCAACTTTAGTGAGCTCGTATTCAATACACATTAATTCATTTTTATATTCCAACTTTTCCAACTCTGCCAAAGTCTAAATATCAATCCATCATCTTGAAATGTTAACCAATAGTGTCGTAGGATTTTATAGCTTGCACTTCAGGTTTTTCTGCTTCAATGCACATAACAACAGATGTCTTTTTGCATTGACAGGTCATTAAAGAAAATGTTCTCCATGTTCACACAAACTCAGAAAACATAAACATACAGAACCTCAGCAGCAAACGGATCATCACTCGGCCCTTACCTCAGATCACTTTACCTCCTGGTATCTGTCAAATTTGTAAAAGCTCAACCAAGTCCAAAAGTTGAGAATAGTCCAGAGTTGTTCTTTCAGACTTTTATTTTTATCCCCACTTTTTTTTTTCTCTCTTCGTTCTAAAGCTGATTATCCTGGTGGTCCGTCACTTCCCTCGTGCTCTTTTTAGGGGAATTGATTGGTGTGAAAGTTGAACTGGTACATTTCTCCTCTGCCTCTGAACTTGTACTGAGTGATCTAGCAGGTCCTAGTGCCTTCCTATCCTCCTCCTCATCTTCCCTCCCTCTGGTTCAGCTCCTCCTTCCCACCACAGATTATTCGTCATCATTTCACTTTCATTAAACTCCACCAGCAGTTTCAGTTCATTTTTCCTTCAATGTTCATGCACGTAGTTCTTAATTTCAGCCCAGTACCGTGAGGTCCACTGTAATACGCCAAATAGCCATAAATATATACGTACGTATGTATGAGGCTCTGGCAGTAAACCTGTAAAGACTCGACTTCAAGACAGTGCTTTGGAGTGTGAGGGATTTTTGGGCTGACTGATCCAGTAGACAGATGCGGGTAAAAGATCATTAGAATAGAGTAGCTATAAGACTGCAGTTCAACAACTAATGACAAAGGAAGAAAGGAGCCAGTTCACCGCCAGGCTCAATGCTTCCAGAATCTCCAGGCATTAACCTGACAGTATGACTAGTGTTTGTAACTTTCACTGGCTAAAGAATAAAGAACTGATGTTTAACAGACATCCAACACTACACACAGAGAAACACGCTACAGCTTGGGCTGGTAACTGCAGAAAACATGGTTTGCAACATCTGCCTCAATAGTACCATTAGACCACCATGAGATTAGATATACTACTGTTGGTATTAATGGTACAATGGCCATATATAATTATTTTAGTGTCTTTATTAGAATACAACCCAGAAATAAAGGAAATTTTACAGCATTTAAAAAAACTGTACACTTACACTTGAGCGAAAGCAACATCTGGCTTCATTGGGATTCCAAGTTCACCCTTCAGCAGTCCGAATGGTCTTTTTGGAACTGTAACAGCAAATAAACTGCTGTTTCAGAAGTGGGAACAAGGTGAAACCGTTAAGATATGCCACAACCTTAAAGACTGGAATATTAGAGTCTAACCATCAACAATACGTTATACAGTATTAGCAAATTAGCAAATCTAAGGGTGGCCTAAAATAGTTCCATCATATATTCTTGCTACACAAACTAAAATCAACTTTCAAGTGCAACCAAACCAGTTACAACCAATCTTCTCACTTATTCTCTTATTTTCCATCACCTTATTTTGGCACAGCAAAGGGATTTTTTCTAACTGATAATATCATACACAGTAATGCTCAGTCATCATTATGTTTGACTGGACAAATCCAGTCTAGTCTTCTAGTCCTTGCCATAATCATTTCTGGTGACTCATTTGAGGTTTAGAGTCACCATTTTGTATGACAGGTGTTTTGTGGCAATCTCTGTAAACATAATGTATCAAAATATTATTTACCCTTAGCAAGTTCCTCATTTGTCGTTTCACCCCTAGAGAGCCGATCTAGCTTACAAAGAACTGTCGAATGATGTTAAAGCAAGTTTAACAAGTTTATTATTTACCACTCGTCAAAAGATTTATAATGGTTTTTGTTGTTGCTCAATAGCCAGAGCTCGTTGTCTATTTACATTTTTTAACAACAATGGTAATCGTGTATTTTGTTTCATTTTCATTTGTATCTACAGTCCGTTTCATAGCCGTCTGCAGAGCGCGGTGTGTGGCATGTGCAAAAAAATAGGCTCAGGGCCAGAATTTCTGGGATGTTCTTCCACGCTGCTTACTCTTCCAACCTTAGACTAAGAGCAGTGAGATACGGTCAAATAAAACACGAGGAGATTAATACCCCATCTGGCTCTGTCTGGGAGCCACTCAAGATTCCTGAGGTAACTACAAAGAAATCTAGAGGAACCTTCAGACAGTATGTTCACCCATCAACAACACTGGGTTACAAAATGTAGGCAATAAAATATACCTGTACCAGAAGTATTATTGTTATAACTTAAAAGTATTAAACACAGTAAAGTTTAAATAGTACAATGGTTTTACACCATATGATGACATTTCAACCCTCAAAGCCTCCTTAATGTTTTTAGAATGTTTTAGATCAGTGTCCTGATCCAAATAAAGCCCCAGTACACAAAGTATCTACCTTTGAGTCACATGTGCAGATTTTTTGTGACTGTAGTTCTGATTTGTCAGTGCTGGCCCTTTAAGGTTCTTTGGTACTGGGTGACTTCAGAAGGTCTGCCAGAAGCAAGGAGGAATGTCAGTGTTTTCTGGAATTTGTTAACCCCAAGGATGAAATGGTGCATCATAACTGCATGCTCACTTTGGTATGAGTTACTACTTTTACCCAAAATCAGCGTAAATGATTAATATTGGATAAAAGCTGCAGGAAGTGAATCACTTTTCATCACGTCTCGTACTTGGCTTTATCACGCTGGTTAAAGCGACCACGGTTGTAGTCGAATTGAATCTGGCAGCAGCACTGCATCCCGGCCATATGCATCAGCCAATGAAAATTGAGAACAGATTGCTGCTTGTCAATTGTAAGCAGACAGCTAACTGTGTTTAAGTGCAATGTGGAGACAATTAAAGGGATCCAGTGCAGTTTTAAAATAAACAAACTTTGGTTTGTAACATCCAGATAATCCGTTCAATACAGCACTCTGTGTTTCAAAAGTTTACCGAAAAAACGTTTTCCTGGATTTGTTTAGAAAGCCGCCTTGTTTAGCTTGCTTGTTATGAGGAGAATCTTGCCTTTGTGTTTAACACTTGGCGGGTCATTACACCATTCAAAGCTGTGGTCTGCATCACTCTTATGTACTTATGTTTCCATGGGATACACAGTTTTTAAGTACCCACAAGGTGTGTGATGATACCCAGTGACACAATGCATCACCAGAGGGTGCAATCATACATCGTGCTCACAGACTAATTTCTTTTCATTTTAGTGGGGTAAACATTTTTTTGGTTTATTTTTATACAACAAAAGAACACATTACAGTTGTGTATTCTTCAGAAATACAAAACAAATCTTTTCACTTGGTGGTAGCATGGTGGTACAGTGGTTAGCTTTGAGATCTCACAACTCTGAGATCCCAGGTTTGATCCTGACCCTGGGCTCCATCTGTGTAGAGTTTGCATGTTCTCCCCATGTCCACGTGGGTTTACTTAGGGTATTCTCCCACAGTCCAGAGACACGTGTTCGTTTAACTGGAGTTTCTAATTTGCTCTTAGTGTGTGTGTGTGTGAGTGTGTTAGTGTATGTGCCCCATTGTGTATGCTTTAGAAATAAAAAATAATATTTAAATGTAAACTCAAAATAGTGACGAAATTAAACAGTGAATCCGGCATCATCGACCGAAAATCGTGAGCAGAGTGCATCGCTTCACCCCAGGTACCCAGTTTATCCTTTAATGTCATACAGCAGCACTGAGGTTTTAACTTCCACCTTAACATGTAAAGTTTGTAACTCGATTCAACCCAAACAGTTTAAGAGCTCAAAAGTGGCCGATAGGCAATCCTGGAACTTCCAGGTCCACAACCTTAACTGCAGTCACAACTGATTGTTCACACACCTACACACACTGCAGCGCCAGGAACACTAATGCACCTAATACACAAAATCATGACCAATCCTCCCAAGGCTTGGCATCATGACAAAGCCACCTCCCAGTGCGTCTCCATAACCTCCCACAAATGATTGCATCATGACCAACCTCTATACAAAACATTATTATAACCAAATCTCCAGACTTCAAAGACACCAGAAATCATCTGATACCCCAAAACGACTCACAAAATAAACAAAAACACCATAACATTTATATTTACATTAAAGAGTTAGCACTTATTCAGAATTACTTATAATTGATACAATCTTACAGTGCAAATCAATCAAATGTGTATTAAGAGCCTTGTTTAAGTTCCCAACAATGGCAGCTTGTCAGTGCCGGGTTTGAAACCTAAACCACCTGGTTTATAGTCCAGTAACTTAACTGCTGCACCACCACAGTCCCAGCCAACACTAAAAAGCAGCAAAGTGGGCCGAATGAGATTTTCTCAACAAATCCAAAATGTTTTAGGGTGTTTACATTGTCTTTTTAATGTGACTTATGTTCATGTGTATAGGAGCGATGTCATGTGAACCATTCATCCACAGGTAAACAATCAAAATGAAAGACAGCAGTCACTTCAGTGGCCATGTTAGCATGTTATTTATTCACAGGTTTGCATTCTTCACTTTTATACTTTTAATTTGCAGCCTATTCAAATTTTCTTTAGGAATTTCATCAAACACAGAGAAAATGCCTTCTATATGCACCTTCTAATTTTGTTTGCACAAAGATATCACCTCAAATATTTCAGGTCTGTGACCTTGCTATCCTGCCACTGAAATCTCTCTCATTTCTGTCGTCCATTTTCCTTTCTCCTCTGTGTGTATTTACGATATATGTCGAGTCAGAATGATGTAAAAGCCACATGAATTCTGATCTGGCTTTGCATTGCCATGCATTGGATATGTGCCAGAATTCAATACCACACATCAAACTGAGTGAACAGATTCAGTGTGTTGTTTCCATTCACACTGACCCAGAGCTAACAACTGACATGTGATGAAAAAGATCAGATTGGGGCCACTTTTACCTGCTGTGTGAATGCAGACTTGGATTAGTGCACCACACGAGCCCTCGTCAAAACTCGAGAAAGCACTCGAGCCTGTAAGCAAACGTCTTTGGTCTGAACCTCATTGACTCAGCCTCGTCTCTGTCAAACGTGTCTGTCTGAGGTAACTTTCAATACAAACTGCCCTTTTTCTTACCGTTTTTGAATAACAATCTATTTAAACAGAATAAAGAAAATCAGCCCTTTCTCCACACCTGCACCCAGATTGGTTAACATGAAAAACAAATTCCCGCTCTTCTCGTTCAATCCAATCAGAGAGCATGGTTTATTTTAAATAGTCTGACGTTAAGATTGCAAGGTATGTATTTTTGCCTGCTCACTTTACTTAGTTAGTATAGTTTAAGAGCTGATTGGGGTTATCATTATGTTTTTACATTTAATAATAAAAAAGGAAAGAATGGATGTTGTTTATATTCAGGTGACTTTATGGGGTGATTTTTAAGTTTGAGAGAAGAAACAAAATCATTTGTTTCTAAAAGTTTGGTCAAGACTAAAAAATAATAATAAAAATAAATATAATTGTATTTAGAAAAAAAACAAAAACAAATTATATATATATATTTTTTTTTAAATATTTTTTATATTATTTTGCAATATATATATATATTTATAATCATTATTATTATTACTTAGATTATTTTATTTTATTTCATTAATAAAATCCCAGTCCACCACAAACGTCTATCGTACGTACTGAAAATCTTTACCTCATAAGCAAGAGGTTTAATCAAAAGAAGAAAAAGTTCAACTTGCTCCTCTTTCAAGCAGAATCAGACATTACACTACTTCTAAAAATTAAGGAATATTTCATAAAGGGATATTTCATTTTGAAGTACCCCTCATTTTTCTGACCAGTGTATTTAGAGTCACTAATTGAAACACTGATCATTTTAAATGAAAAAGGAGCGAGTTAAGAAAGAGAGTCTGTTTTAATTCGTTCTGTAAAGCTTTTCTCCAATAATATTCTCATTCCTCCACCATCGTACAACCACATTTATAATCAGTTTGCTAGCTTCATGCCAGCTGCACACAAACACTAAACTCACCTCACCTAAATACATTCACTCATAAAACTCCTTCCAAATCGAAGAAAAGTCTTGGTCCTAACACCTGCCTGTCCAACACACCTACACACTCCGCTATGGCTCGCCATCACCCGGAGCGTGGCTCAGTCCAACCGTGACACTCCCGCAATAACTGAAAATCAGAGCCCATTCATGTTTGCTAAGGTTACACATGCTAACTCTGTAAAGAATCCATTAATTCCTGTTCCAGCCGGATGATATTTATTTAGATCACATTGTTTGAATAAGAGCCACTGAGTTAAGTGGTTGAAGGATTTACAATAGAGGCGCTCCGATAATAAAAACCAGTGTTTTCCTGTTTGTGCTAATCCGTGTGTGTGTTCACATTGATTGATAGAAAGTGGTTGGACAGGTTGTCAGGTAAAACATGGGCTCGTCTGCCCGGCCTGATTACACCCTATTATTTAGAGTTAAATGTTGACGTTACGCTCAACGGGCCCACGTGATATTGTCACCGCATTCATTGTGCAAATATTGGCCTTCACTTTTATGCTAAGGCATGCTATTTTATTAGAAATCTCTCATACTGTACTGATCACAAAAAAGAGGGTTTTTTGTGTGTTCTTATTGTATTCATTTTTATGAGCAGTATAGTTACTGTGCAGAGAAGAAACACCTCTAACTGTGAACGTGTTTGTGTTGTTTTATTATTCTGTTTGTGTGTCAACGTGTAGTTGTGTGTCATCAGTAGGATGAATCCCTTGACTGTATGTTAACTTTTTGCTGTTCTTGCACTACAGGCATTTTAGCAGCATGTCCCCCTCTGTTTGGAAGACACTGGTGGATTTTAAGGTATTTTAACATATTTTTGGAGGATAAACAGCTAAATTAATGCCAAGCTTTGCATTTATGGGTTAATGGCTGTGCTATGCTAACATCCTTGACTCACATGCGACACACAGGTGACATTAGGCGACACTTAGCAAACAAGAACAGGCAATACGACGTAAATTAAATTATGCGACGTAACCCGACGTAACACACTTCAGGTAGGGTGGATAAAGGTTGGAAAGTGATGATGTATTCTACCATAAAAATGCAGCTGCCTTGTGAACATGTCCCTGAGCTAAACTCCAGCGCTCAAATGTTGATCGTTGATCGTTGATGTCTCAGAAGCCTTACTTGTGATTCTCATGTCTGTTTCATTTAAAGATCAACTGTGTGACTATTTTGAGAAACAGCATTAGACAAAAATGAGACATTTCTGGGGAGATCTTTTTCTTTGCCTTGTATTTCATCTCTTTTGAGACTACATATTTTTTAAATAATTTTTTATAATTAAAAGGAACTAACCAGTAAGGCAATGAAAAAAGGCAACTTAATTAGTCCTGCGTTAAGGACTTAAGCTTTTTAGCTTTTAAATACGTACAGTTTCATTAAAACAAATAACTGTTGAGTTTTACCTTTGAATCTTGAATGTTTTAAGTCTTAAACAGAAATAATCCAGAGAGAGGAGATGATTTATTTGATCAAGTATAATGTAAAAGCAATGGATTATATGAATACGAGATTATAACCGTATTAGTAGTAGTAATTCTCATCAAAAGTGAATTAAGAAATGACCGTGTTCTTATTTAGACTCCTGTCTTTAGTGAAGTGATATTGTGAGCACAAGATGAGACTGATTTGAGATTTGTCCTACAACTTAAGAGAAGCTGTGAGATTTCTAAGATCCAAGTCTCAGGAGAGCAGAAAAAAAACTTGCTCTACTAAAGTCTCATTTGCCTTTCCATTTAATCTCATTGTTGGCTATGAGATCTCCTTCATATCTCCGTAGTTTCTTCGTTTTGCTTTTTCATGCCTTTGGGTTATTCCAACAGTCAGAGAAGTGATAAATACTGAAATGTTTATGCAATAAATGTTTCTCTTAGGTACTCATGTCGGATTTTCATGCCTCTTTAAACAACTGAGAAGACTCTCAACCGTAATCTTGCACTAACTCACATCACACTTTCCATCTACAAACCTGTAGTGCTGTGTGTGTGTGTGTGTGTGTGTGTGTGTGTGTGTGTGTGTGTGTGTGTGTGTGATA
>JAUZSU010096685.1:0-19952 GCA_034780255.1 Parotocinclus maculicauda
ACATTACACGTATATAATAGGATTTGTTTCGGTACTTTAGGATTTGGTCCGAATAAGCGGCTGGTCCCATTAACCGAAATCGACTGTATTACCGAATTGATTGATACTTTTACAACTTAACTGTCTTCCTTCCTGTTACCGGTCGACTATTTTTTTCTGCTGTTAATCGTTTTTCAGAAAGTTTATTGATGCTTGTGTCTATAGCGTTTTTGCTTATTAGCCTTTAGCAAATCTCCAGTATCCATTTAATTTCGGCTTAGTCTTAGTTACAGTTTAAATCTATAACTCGTCTTACAGTCGTTTCTTCATATTTAATTTTGGCTTTATCCTCTCTGTAATCTAATTTTACAGCTTTCTACTTTCTTTAGCTGAGACGATGTGCTTCCAAGGATTTCCCACTGAGAAATCATTTTATAATCTATTCTGTTTTATCATTTAGTTTATTTATTTTATTACTATTTTAAATTTTATTATTAATTTGTTATTGATTTAAATTGTTATTTACCCAATTTTGCTATAATTTAACATACTTTTAAGTATTTAATTAATTAACATCTGGGCCACCCATGGAGGACGGGTCCCTTTTTGAGTCTTGGTTCCTCCTTCTACTTACAGGGATTTTCCTTGCCACTGTCGCCCTAGGCTTGCTCAATTTGGCCTTTTAAGATCATATAAGATTGTAAAGCTGCTTTGAAACAATGCTCCGTTATAAAAAACTCTATAGAAATAAATTTTAATTGAATTGAATTGAACTCATTGTCCAGTCTGTGTATGTTTCATTGGTTCACTTGAACTTAAAGTAAGTTATTAACTAAGCTCCTGATAACCTTCTCTTTTACAGTGGCAAACTGTCTATTTATTGTGTAACAAGCGCTGTACTATTAGAACCATTTTGCTCATTATTTATACTAATGAAATAATACTTTTATTAGACCCTCTGAAATGGCAATTCAGTCTAAAAAGCTACAACTTTTCATTGATTCAAGTCTCATAGATTTTGTAACTGGTTTCATACGTGTGACTCAAAACTGGCATCCATGTCAAATGAGCACTGGAGACTTGAGATGATGAGGAGCCAAGACACAGATCATCTCCATTCCTAATCACCTCATATGTTTCCCTAATGATGCATGCAGGAGCAATCATCAGTTTCCTGACCAGGCCAGCACAGCCCGAGCCACCTCGTGGATGACATTTAAAGTCAGCCGCAAATCGAAGTCGGTTTCTCTTTGTTTCCCCCAATAAGTACATGCCTCCGAACCCTGAAATTAATTGCTTTTTAGTTGCGCGCATGATATCTTCTTTAAGCAGCTCTACATGCTGTAATCAATCAGAAGGCAAATTGAGTAAGAAAGGCATGATTATGTTGTTCTGGAGTTTTGAATCGCCAATGTGGATTAGTGCTAGGTCTGTCTCATGTGTTACTTAGTGGATTTATCTTGATTTATTTGTTAAAAAAGCCATTTGTTATTTCATCCTTGACTTGGTGGGCAAATGTGATGACTAGGTAGATGACTTTGGGTTATATAAAATAGGCAGTTCAGGACATGGACTATTAAATAGAATTACTATTCCATTTTCATTATATTCAGTTCAATTCAGTATAAGAACTTCATCCAGACGAGGACTGGGTTCCCCATTTCCCCTGTTTCCTCTCACTCATTTTTAACTAATAATTGTTTATTTCGCATTACAATTTTATCTGATTAACCATAAACAGAACATGCTATAAAACAACAAATAATGCAGTAGAACATCATTAATGATACTCACAGATAGCAAACAATACTACTGACATACAGGAAATTTATAAATCCCTTGTGCAACTACAGTGGGGATCCAGAACTTTAAGATCAGATCCCTGCGTAGATCCCAGCTGTATAATGGTCCTAAAAACACCTCAATGCTATGCAACAACTTAAAGATCAAAGATATCAAGGGATGCTGCCTGTCATGGCATTTCCAACATGGTCATCAGACCTTAAACTCTCTGACCATGACCAGTATGATGCACTTAAAGACATGTAGTAACATCAAAAATGCTCCTCTAATTTATTAATATTAATTTATTTACCTGAGGGCATGCTGTCATTACAGCAACAGGAGGATGTTAAAAAGCTTACTAAATACTTAGATTTTGCAAATATTAAACTTTTCTCTCAAATTGTTATGCTGATAGTTTGATTTAAAATGAAAAAAAATAATTTTAGTAGTCTCATACTTTAAAAAAAAATATTGTTTAATATATTGTACCACATCTTAGTGTCTTAGGTCAATATAACATTTTTTGTGAGCAACATAGATCAAATATACCATTGTTTTAACAATGGTATAATGATTATATATCGTTATCTCTTAGTTTCTTTGTTAGAAAACAAGCAGAATCAAAATAAATTTGTGTGCAGTTTAAATATAGAAACAGCTTTTATAGGCTACAGCAGCCTTTCGTGTGACCTCTCCTTACACTTAGGCAGTTGCAGCATCTGGGATCTTCTTAAGGAGACCAACTTTTCACTCTACAGTCGGAAAAAAAGTTTGATCAGGAATACTTTTTGCAAGTATACCAGCCAAGAAATCAGTTTTTCTGAAGGGGAATTTGAAACAAACAGAAAATAGATACCAGAAGACAAAGTTATCGCAAAAACAAATACATCATCGTTTATTTTTTACAAATATTTAAAGTAAAAAAAAAGTGTGTTGGTGCCACTATGCAACCAAATCCTAGCTCAAACCTGAACACCTTCAGGCATACGTAAGCATGGTGATATGTTCAGCTGTATTAATCACACTGCAGCTGAGAAAGTCCCCCACAAGCACACTCCACTGTTTATTTGCCCAAATTAAAGCAGGACTAAATGTATAACCCAAACAGTCCGGTCTCCCACCCCTTTGTAGTATTATTATTGACGCTGTAATGAGGAGCAGCTGGCTAATATTAGATACAATCTGTTGAAATCATCATGTTTATGAAACAGTCTTCCTAGGCAGTTGGTTTAAATTAAAATGTTTAAAACTTTTAATAGAATTAAATATGTTATCTCAGCATTTGATGGGATGGTGCACAATAACAAGGTCAGTCGGCACATATGTTCTGTCACTCAGGATTCGACTTGACATCTATGCAATGTTATAGCCCGTTTATTATGGGTCGAAAATCATGGCGTTAACCATATATTATTATATATTACCACAAGTATCTACACTCCTGACAAAAAATAACTCAAGGAGGAGTTCTTGGAATGGAACAAAACTTTAAATTATGAATTATGTACAGTATGTGATTCCAATATCTGTAAATCTATTATTGGAAACTGTATAATAGATGATAATAGATGGTGGGCAACGGAACTCTGGGAGCTTCTTGTGCTTGTTGGTGGATCAACATATCCTCTCTATTGGTGCTTTGTATGTGCCACCTGGAATCCAATGCTCCCAGCACTTCCTAACCGCTAGGTCAGAATAGCTTGGATGGCAGACAATTCATGTGTTGACATGGCCTCCAAATTCCCCAGATCTCGATCTTATCAAGGCCAAACAACAAAAACAAGGTCCTCTTTGCACTATGACTAGTTGGTTATTAAGGAAAGACGCACAAAGTATACAAAGCAGTGTTATTCGTGTTAGCCAGTTAGCTCTTACACTATAATGATTCATGTGTAATTTGCATTTCAGTTTCAAGTCAAAAAATAACTCACCAAAAAGGAATTGTTGAAATCTGCTAAAACCTTATATGTGTCAATGTAATGATGATACACAGTATGTACGTAGTTACAATATTAGAGCAAAATAATGTACAATAGAAAGGAGGCTCTAGTACCCTGTTGCGCCGCCTCTAGCCTTGATACAAGATGAAATACGGTTGGGCATTGATTTGCCCGCAAATGTTGCAGCTGGGCTTGTAGATCCTCAGCAGTTGGGGCTAGATTGAAGTGCTCATTACTCATCAAGGACACAAAAGTAGCCTCTAAGAGCCTTTTTATAGGGCAGCGAGAAAAGCATTGTGTCTACAGTGTCTTATCAGATCACACCTATGATCATGTATCTATCTGCCTGATACGTAACTGCATGCTGAGCTTCGCAGCAAGCTTACATTTCTATCTGTGTGCTTTATTTTTTATATGATATATTTTTATTATAAGTATAAATAGAGGTCATTGCTTATCGGTCTCTCCAAGGGTGCATGTACTTTCAAATACTTCTGTGCTTAGCCTGAATAAAAGTCATTATTATAAACCCTGGCTTTCATTCTTCTTCATCTGTATGTTACATTCATTGCAAAGAATTATGGCTCTGCTTCTCTGCATAAAAAGAGTTTGACTGTAAACAGCAAGGGCGCCCATGGACGAAGGAGGGGCAAGGACTTTTTGAGGCCGCGTTTTGTGTCGACGGCGACTGAGCAAGTGTTGAAAGGGACCTTTGTTGTTCGTGTTCATCCTTGTTTGGCTTGGATTTCACTCAGAAAGCAAGAAACTCATGATGAGTTGCCAGGTGACTGTAGCGGATGACTAGACATGGTATCAGGTTCTGGTTTGAACCGGGTAGAAGTGTTTGCAAAGTATAAACAATTAGCCCAAAGAAAAGTGCAGCATGCTAACTTGCGAGCCAGCGGAAGAGGAAGCCATGGCTTAAGAAGCCCTGGAAATTCCCCAAAACTTACCGGCTAAACATGGACACAAAATGTGGAATGTTGTACAGTAACTCTCAGTGCAGTTCGTATTCCGTCAGTCTGCAGGAACTTCACATAACAGATTTAGCAGGCTTTTAGGGGGACAAGCACAATGCAAAAGGTAGTTGTAGAAAACCTGTGCCTACCAGACAGCTCTTGTCTGTGCACGTTTTCAAGATGGAGGGCTTGGGTTACAGAACTAACTTCCTGGATTACATCAAACAGAAGCATGGAGAAGTTTGTGGACCTGTAATTTTATGACCAATCTCGTTTCCTCTCGCTCTTTACTTTTGCAGGCTCCGGCCTGCTTTTCTGTCCATCTCTCCAACAGATGGTTCGACAAACACCTCTGCGTCCAGTCTCCACAAAGTTTCCTTTTTTTTTTCTCTCCGCCCTTGGTTGCCAGTTTGTTTTTCTATCCAGTGGGTGCGACCTCACGTATGTGAACCACATGTGATCGGGGCACAGGACCAACCATGAGAAAAGCTAGTCACAAAAATAGAATGACTGAAAGTACAAAGGGGGTTGCCAAAGCAACATTTTGCTCTTGCTACCTTCCAGATCCCTGCATCACACCCTCCCTTAGCCTGTCCATGCAGGACAGAGAGAGAGAAAGAGAGAGAGACGGAGGAGGAGGGCGCTAGTGTATTTCGGAAGGGCATGGGCCAAGACTGTGAAAGTCAAAGCGTTGCTATGCCTTGCTCAAGCATGAAAAGTGTTGATCCGGGTCTAAGAGCATAAAGCGAGAGGAGAGGAGAGGGGCTGAGGGAGTGTTATCTGGCCAAATGTATGCAGCTGTATTTACTGCCTCTGTTTGTTGTTCCCTTGGAAGCTCCAGGATGGGAATTTTCTGTGTCACTGCCTCAAAGGATTTTGGACCAAAGGGGGGGGACTGGCTTTTGTTGATCCTGTGTTGTTGTAAAAGGGGAATAAGATTTAAGCTTTAACCATGTCAGGCAGGATTTAACACTCCAGTCCCTGGACCTCTTACCATTTAAGCGCTCTTGTCCCATGTGCCCAGGCTGCTTTCTTGCCCCCACCACGTCCATGTCTCTGTCAGCATCCATCTGTCAAAAAAATAAGGTGCAAGCTACTTGATTTTTCTTCACGCTTCCCGGAGCGTACCAACTTTCAATTACGATGCCTCTAGTCCACCTTGCACTTTTGGCTCCTGCTATCTGACGGCTACTGTCCGTTTGTTTGTGGCCGGTGGCCAAACCAATTCCAGACACATTCTGTTTCTCTGACCGACTGAAAGATAGATGGTTGTTTTCCAATAGGCTAGAAGTTATCGCCAATCAAACAAAGCGTGCTAACCTTGGCAGACATTAGCCTTTCGGTCTGACCGCCAGTTTGGTGCCATCGCCATGGAATTCCTTACTTTGTTTTAAAAGTTTGTTCCTGCCCTGCTTCTTTTTGTCTTCATTGTCAGATCTATTCAGAATAATGACATTGGATCAGGTGGGAGTTGTTCTCCAGGCCTCTTTTCACACATCTGGGAATACACTCATGCTATGTGTGATTGAAAACTGGCACTGTGGTGTTAAGATGCCACGTTAAGACCTGATTAGGAGCTAGGTTCATTAATACGCAGTGCAGGTGTCTTTCACACCTACCAGAAGTGAAGACAAGACCTTTTGCATAACAATCCAAAAATAAATCTGATATTAGGCCATAGAGGGCATCTTCAAAAAGGCAAATAAATTATGCTTGATGTTCATAACCTTCCTTGTTATGGGAACATTTCTTATTTCAGGTTTTTACTGCTGTTACATTTACGGAATTTAAGACGCCCTTATCCAGAGCGACTTACAAGTGATATATTCTTACAATTCAAGCAATTGTGGGTTAAGGGCCTTGCTTATGGACCCAACTGTGGCTGCTTGGCAGAGGTAGGATTTGAACCCAGGACCTTCAGGTCCAAAGTCCATTACCTTAACCACTAGGCTACCACAGTCCCACCCGCTGTGGTACAGTCACACCCGCATTCAAATTAAATCTTGTTTTATTTACAGTACAAATGTTTTGGCCCACCATTAGATTTGTTCGATTTGTTCGATTTGTCCTGCTCTTATTCCAAAGAAGTCTTTTCATGGTTGATTTCCTTCACACTGCAAAAGGATCAACTTGGCATCCCAATAAGAGGAAGTCACACTAAATGCTCGCCACAGTAGCCTATAGAAGCTCATATTTCTGTTTTAAGTTATTTTAATCTAGTTTAGTTTTTTTAAATCTAATGGTAGGGGTACAGTGTTGTATGTGGTAGCCTTGTGGTTAAGGTACTGGATTATGGACCTGATGGTTCAGGGTTCAAATCCCACCTCTGCCAAGCTGCCACAGTTGGATCCTTAAGCAAAGCCCTTATCCCACTATTGCTTGGATTGTAAGAGTGTAATTGTAAGTTGTAAGTCGCTCTGGATATGAGCGTCTGCTAAGTGTCGTAAATGTAATTGTATGTCCTGTTGCATTGGGCCGTTACACTGACTTACTACATTAATCAGAGAGGAAGATCTCAAATTGAATGCCATGCTTCTCCATGGGAAATAGACTGCTCACAAAAACGAGGGGATACTTCAAAATCAAACATCCCATAATGAAACCTTCTAATTTGTGTAAGCAGTGTAAATGGATGTCTGCCAGTTTGTGGCACTTCAGTGTGAAAATGTTGGCGGGAAACACTGTTAGGATCACCATTAGCATCATGGACTCCATGCAGTATAGAAAGCTACAACTGGGTCATAAATGGATCTTCAAGCAGGACTATGATCCATTATCATCCTTTATCATCCACACAGGATTACGGGCCAGCCGGTGCCCACCTGGCAACTCTGGGTGCAAGGGCAGGAGCAACCCTAGACGGGGCACCAATCCATCGTCACACACTAAGGGACACTTTTTAGAGACACCAATGAACCTAACATGCATGTGGACTGTGGAAAGAAACCCAGAGTAAACCCATGCAGACACGGGGAGGACATGCAGTCTCCAGACAGAAAGGACCCAGGTTGCTCCGCCCTGGGATGGAACCCGGGACCTTCTTGCTGTGAGGCAGCGGTGCTACCCACCGACCCCCCGTGTTGCTCCATTTTACTATTAATTACTTAATTATTTCAATTAACATCTAGGCCACCCACCCCTTGTCCTCCCAAGGTTTCTTCCTTTAGCATTCAGCAAGTTTTTCCTTGCCACTGTCACCCTAGGCTTGCTCCATTTGGGATTGGCCTTTTAAGATAATATTGTAGAGCTGCTATGAGACAATGCACCGTTATAAAAAGCCCTATAGTAATACATTTGACTTTGACTTTGTATTCTTGTGTAATTGCAACATTAATCAAATTAGGCTAAAGTGTTTCATTCAGGCAAACAAAAAAGCTCATTCTAAATATTTATATATTTATATATCACACTGGTTACAAGAGATTCGCAACTGAAATCCTTATATTGTTGTTTTATATTCTTCGAAATATGCTTTAAAATACACATAACTATCGCGCCACCTGATAGCAGACTGATGATCTAAATGTTAATAAAGTAAACCTTTAACAAGGACGTCACCCTTTAAAAGTCTACAGTTTAGAGTTGACTTTAAAAGTCTCGGTGTTTACATCCAAAAATCATGTTTTTTTTTCCCCCTTAGAAATATAGTACATATCACAGCCTGGGGTAAGCTTATTGTGTGTACATGTGCGTGACTTAATAGTGGCTGATGTAAGGAGGACAGCGCTTCCACCTGAGGTTACAAGAACATTTAATCTTTTCTTCCAGCAAGGAGAGAACTTTGCCCAAATCCACTTATTTAGCTCATTCCTGGAAATGTATGAGCAATGGATGACTTCAAATCAGATCCATAAATACATTTAATGCAAGGAACCAGATATATAGTTCTACATTCGTTCGAATTGATTTGAAACCAAATGCAATCTACTGCTCACAAAAATGAGGGGATTTTTCAAAATGATTTGAGCATTTGATTTCATTTTATTGAACAAGATGATCAGAAAAGCAAATAAAGACAAAGAAAGTTGTTCGATTATGCAAATAAGATGTAATCTCAATTACGGTAATTGAGTAGTAAGTGATTTATTCATGGGGGTGAGTTCAGGTCAAACTGGACCAGAGTGCCCCCACATTGTGTTCAGTAGGGTGTATGGTCACCCAAGAGTGCCAAAACACACTGACAGTGCTGGGGCATGGACAGGATCAGATTATCCACCAGTTTTCTTCATATTCATTTAGAAATTTTCCCTATTTTTATGAGCAGTTTATATACTGTCAACTTTTCAATTCGAAGTCGAGCTTCGAATGAATGTTTTAAGGGAGAACGCTTTGCAAATTCATAGGCAACAATTACACACCTACTTGGTTTGGAGTTGGTGGTCCATGTGATTAGGTTTTTAGGATGAGAGACACCAGCACATCTTTTGGGTTTAGCCACGAGAAAGAGAAATGACAAATATAAATAGTATGCTGTATAAATTCAATAAAGTGGCCCAGCAGTTACTGGACTAAACAATAAAAGGTCCAACCTTTAACCCACAGAGGCCCGAACTGGAGTATGGATGAGCACATCCACTAAATGCTTAAAATGTAAATGTAAAAACACTAAAGCAGCCCCTAATACGGTTAGGAAGGGTAATTTTCTCTCATTGAATCAGATGCCCTTGGTACTGACCCATCAAGCAGTCACACAACACCCATAACAAAATTCACTGGCCCAGAGCTGTACCCTTGCAATATTGGGCTATTAATTATTAAAGCAGACAGTTGGCATCAAAGCGAGTGGATCATTACTCCAAAACAGCGATTTGGATTTTAGTGGAGGTTGACAGGACCTCACAACTGTGCAAAAAATAACTAGCGGTTATATTAATGCAGAAGTAACATCTAAGAGGATTACGATGGAAATCCTTGTCGCAAGTCGCTGGCAATCACACCACCCCGAAAAACCTGTTTATACCTGTGCACTGTGATTAAATCTTAATAAGACAGATGGAAAAAAAACGAGGATACATTTCAAAAATCCAACATTCCAAGTAAGCCACCTCGGATTATTTTTAATACTACCTTGGATTATTTTCTGCTGATGCCGCCTTTCGTGGTACATAAATCCAGTCATTACAAAGCAGAGCAGTGCCGGACACTGAATTCCCCCGAATGTATAATAGGGAAATAAAATATTTCTTCCAGAAGAAGCTTAACCATGCAGACACCTAGCCTAAAACGGTGTGTGTAATTTACCAGTAAAACTCTTGTGTGTTTTACCTATCGATTTGTTTCTCTTGTACTTGTGCACTTGTTTAGTTTAATCCACACACTATGTTTGATATGACAAAGATTATTTCACAAATTATTTCTACAAATACTTGGTTCATACTAAAGACATGGCAGGAGTGGTGTAAAGCACAGCTCCATTAGACTCTGGAGAAGAGAAACACATTATCTGTAGTGATCGCCTAGTCATTTTTGGGGTTCATTGGTATAATACACAGCTCCAACGGACTCTGAAGTAAGGTAAACATGTTCTTAGTGATGAATCAAACATCCCCATCTGGAAGACCATCTGGTACAAAAATCTGAGTTTGACAGATACCAGGATGCCTGCAGAGAGCTCTGACTTCAACCCCGTCCGGCACCTTTAGGATTAATTAAGATCTTGACTACATCATTAATGCTAGACTCTACTCCGATGTCTACTAAATGGAAGGGAATAAGGACCAATATCTATGTGGCCATGTTAGATCCTCTATTTGTCAGTTTGGCAAAAAAATAGCCTTCTAAGTAAGAAAGTGATTGATGCACTTTCTGAAAGTCTTTGGCCATCCTATAATGAGCACATATTGTAACATATTGGCCCAAAACCTCGGATCCGTCACTCCATAATCCTCCTTCCCACCAATCTTCGTTCCACTCTTTGTGATCGTTACCCTTCCAAATTGAAAGTCTGAAAAAAACGTCGATTATTTCTGTGTTCATGTCAAATCAAGAGCACTGGTGCTTCCTAAAAGCTTACCGTAGAGTCCTGGTCTTTTACAAACACAGGAACTCTGACAAGACACTAACATTCTGCTTTTCCATCCCTTTTTCAAGCGCCCTCCCACTTCCTGCCATAGGTTGACCTAGTGAATGGGGTCCGAGCCTTTATGGTGTTGGGTGGAAGAGATTAGGCACATGGAGTGAAGAAGGACACAAAGTGAACTTTGATCAGCTAAGCTAAGCCTATAACCCAAATACGTGTAACACAGATATGTGACTGGTAAGAAACAAGGACAGGGAGCTCAATCTTTGGGAAGCAGTAAAGAGAAGAAGACTCTCCACAGCAAGGAAGGTGGTCTATAAAAATACAGGGCTCAGCTGATGCTCAGGATGTGTCCTTCTTACAGACAGCTGAGGAAAAGCCGAGTGACAGTCTGATCTAGTCATACGTCATGGGCAGCACGCAGCTGGAGAGTCCTAAATGCTTTCAGGCAGGGTAGAGTGCGCTGTCGCAATGATGTGCACTTTTGCCTGTCAAGCCATTCTGAAGAGGTTTACTAATGGCCCTGGTATTGGTAAATCTCGACCCTGGTGGTGGTGATGGTGTGGACCGGTTTGCGTTTTCACACGATAAGCAGTTTCTTGTTTTTAGAAATTAAAAAAACGTTCGCAGCCAAATATTTAGAGCAGCATATCCATTCCTGTAGGAGTTATAAAGACCCTTATCCACTAAGCCCTAATTTAGCTTTGTCGTCCAAGAACTGAAATGATTTATATTTGTATGTCTGGCTGCCAGAAAACAAAGTCAAATAAAAAAGGAAAAACCACCGGGGAAAGTTACAGACCAAGAAAAGGATTACACATATCCACGCAATCTGGTGTAATGCATTGTGTTTTGTTTCAGTGCATCGTGCCGACGCCTAAAAGTGTCTAAGTTTGAGTAAATAACAAATGCTTTTTGTGAAAAAGGGGACCTTCATTTACCTGTTCCCCTTCATACTCACAGACTGTGTCACTCCACCAGTCAATCAGGTGCAGAGGAGGCAGACGCTACAGACAGCAGCCATGAATAAATGATCAATGACAGGCATAAATAGCTGGAAAGCAATCAGTAGATGCCGTAAATTGGGCCGGTCACTGTGTGGAATTCCTCATGGCTTCACATCTGAAGCTTTTTAACGGTGAGGGCTAACAGGATCTGGAAAATCACTCAGAATTCACTGATCTAGCTTTCTGTTTACATTTCTCTCGCCGCACCTCGATGCTTCTTGTTTGAATCTCATATCTTCCCTCGTCATCTTTTGCAGGCTAGGCTGGACCCGTATCACGTCGGCTTAGGCGGTATGATATACAGATTTGGATCTAACATTTATACTTAACGCAACATCCCCACGCAACAGACACGAGTAAGGACGGTGGAGGACAAGTAAAGGGTTTTAAACAGCTTAAGATTTCAATAGTGATTGAAAGGGAAGGAAGTTCTCCTGTGCGGACACGGCTGCTTATTATTTATCCTAAAACAGGGGCGTATCTACAGGTGGGCTGGGGTAACCAGCCCCACCCCGAAAAATCACCTGGCCAGCCAAAGAAAGCCAAAAAATCACAGCTAGAGTCATTTTTGAGCGTTCATAAAAATTGTTGAATAACGCAAAATGACGGTTCTATGTCAAACGACTTCCTGCTCCCTACATAGGTGCACTACATGCGCTGTTGCTACGTGGTGATAAAAAGAAATCTGGGATTGAGCCAGCCAGTGCAGCTCTTAGATGATATAATTAGATATGCTGCTGTCAGTAAAACCCCTCAGTTAATCAGTGTTTTCATCCAATCACCATGAGGTGATTTCATTTCAGTATGTTTTGCATGAACTGTGAAAACTCTGCCCACCCACATTTTGTTTTTTGATCCGAAACCAAATTTCTGGCTGCTGCCGACTTAAAATAAAGCTCGCTAAGCAGTAATACGTAAGCCAAAAAGAGTGGGCCAGTTTTGAAAGTTGTGAGGTTAGACTGAACGCTTTGAAGCGGGTTTGTATGCCAAGGCATCTAGCAGATGGAAGGACATAACGAATGCCATCAAGTCTTTTATTTGTAAGGACACGGCCTCAGTGTGTACAGTTGAAAAGGAGAAACACGAAACCCCTTATCTGAGGTATGCATGTAATGCTAAGAAATATAAAAGCTGCTATGTAAATGATTTTTCTGAAAAAGCAATTTGTTTGTTCTTTGGATTAACGAAATCTGAAATGAATTCTTGTGTCAAACATCTTCTAGAAACTCCACACAAAGAGCTTACATTATTCCACACAATTTGTTTTGTACCACATATACCATAACAGCCGCTGTTTCACCTCGTGCTTCACTCCTACGACCAACTCGCTCCAGGACAAAGAAGATAAAAACATCAAAAGCATTTCTAAATACTAAAAACTTCTTCTGCTCCTGGCATCTTGCACACACAGTCAGATTGACAAGCAGAATGAAAGTGGCTAGACAGACTAAAACCTACTATATGGTGCAAAAATCTTAGACCTCCATTAGAGTTCTTATTTTAGCAATGACATAAACCACTTTTCACCCTGTTCCCCTTCTTAAAAAGTGGTCTCTTGGCTGCTACCCTTTCAAAGAGACCGGACTGTTGAAGGTTCAACTTGGGATCCTGAGCTGCCAGACGCTGCTATTGGTCATGTGTAAGGGGAGGACACACTGAATACTGTTACTGTAGCCTATAAAAGCCGTTTGGGTTTTTTTTTAGGTTATAAATACTGTGCACAAATTTCCTGTATTCGGTTTTATTCTAATAAACCGACTGCCAAACAGTTACAGGTTCTCCCCGTGTTCAGTCGGCTCTGACCTACGATTTGAAATTAAGATGAGAAAGCGAAAAAAATCACATTGAGCAGAAATTCTGTGCTGGATTTTGAATTTTTCCAGGAAAGTGGGACTTTGTGAGTATGTGAAGTACTGTCCTGCAGTCAGATGAGAAAGTGGGCAGTGCGTGATGTACGCATGGTGGGAGTGATAAGCACTCTAATGTAGTGAGAAGAAGCCATGGTTGAGCAGATTGTAGTTTAATGTAAGGGTTTTAAACACGTTTAAGGTCTGCTACGCTCTACCATGCCCTTCAGCACCCGGCCATAAGTGATGCAGAGAGTCGCGTGGTGTATATGGTGTTTACTGAGGTCATTATACAATTTCTATTCTAACGGTGGCCTAAAACATTTGCACTAGCACTGTAAGTGTCTAAAAACTATTCAGGGCACTTCAGGCAACAAACAATCCAATCTGATCTAAGATCTAAATCAGGAGTCGACCATGCAGTGGGGTTTGGTAACGTGATCTTTATCTGGTTCCTGTCATCTCATTGCTTAACTTCAATCATAGAAAAAATGAAGGCAAAAAACGCAGGTCCCAAAAGCGGTACTCAAAGGATCGAACGAAGTCATGCACGTGCAGATAAACGTGAAATTATACAAAAAAATGACCAGTCTTCTGATAATTAGACCACCTATAAAGTTCCAAAAACATGATCTGCGTTATCCATAAATGTCCGGTCTGTAATGACTGATTGAGTAGTGGCATCTTTCATGTTTGGGGTTAAAGACTACACGCTTAAATGCAGCTTATATTATATTACACGCGGGCATAGACTTGGGCGCACATGCAAAGTCAAAGCTAATTGCAACCCTGTACTCTTGTTTAGATGCTCAGTAGAAACACAGCTGCAAGCTGTATGTAAACACGACAGAAGGCTGAACCGATGTAACATACTGTACTACTGTAACGCCCTATAATAAAGACACATCACATTATCATCACATGACATAACAGAACTCGTCCACAACACCACAAAGCACAAACTACCATTCATACAGTCAAACCGTGCACATGTGAAGGCAGCAGGTAAGAAGTGCAGGGCAGATGGTGGAACAGAGCGTCCCAGTCTGCTGTCATACTCACAAGTTTGCCTGCAATGTTCACTCCTGAAAAGAGTCATATCAGGGATGCCAGACCGAGAGGACTCGCCTGTGAGCAGCTGGAGACGAGCTGCCAGAAAGGACACGACTAATTGCTTTGCTTCTCTCTGGTCTCTGGCTCGACTGCCCGTTTTAGCTCACGCAGATGGTTCTTCTCTGCTTCTTCTGCAGCCTCTGCTTCCAGCAGCCCGCTCTGTTACTACTGAATCAATGACAGCTACTGCCTAAGCTTTACCGGCGGGCTGTACCAATTCTCCCACTGCAGCAGGGAGGGACACCAGGACCACTGGGTTATACCACTGGCTGCCGGGCGACGAGGCATAGGAGGAGCCGAAAGCGAGGGAGATTACTGTTGGCCCTCACGCAGTTTGTGGACCTTGGCTAAATCTCATGGCTTAGGAATTCAACGCAGGGATGCATGAAACTGCCTGCCACACACTGAGAAACTCTATCCCGGCATCCCTCTGTGTGTGTGTGTGTGTGTGTGTGTGTGTGCCTTGTATATATTACATTGTGAGGATCAAGTGTCTCCACAGCGACAGAAAGCTCGGACATTTTTGACATTGGGGGGACCTTTTATTGGTTCCCCTGAGACAAGCTGCTTTTTTTGAGAAAAACGGCAACTTTTTAATTGAAAAGCCAAATTTCTGCTTTATGTTACCGAGATTGAGGTTAGGTGTAGATGTAATATTAGTTAAATGGAAAGTCCTTACGTGTATACACACAATATAACTTAAATTTTGTACCTAGTTGGAAAATTTGCTGGTCCCCACAAGGAAAATGTGTTTGTATAAAAGCCCCAGTTTAATAAATAAAAGAATTAGAAAGCAAAAAACAAAAGATTTTCTTTAGGTTACTGATGTTAGCATCAAAAAGTCCCCATAATGATAGACATCCTGAGTGTGTGTGTGTGTTTGTGTGTGTCTAGCCGAGAGTTAAAATATCATTGTGGGGACCACATGTCCTCACGAGGATGGCGAGAGCTGATATTTCTACCTTGGGGGGCATTTTGGGGTCACCACGGGGGAAAACGACTTTTATACAAAAACAACAACTTACAAAAAAGAGCCAAAAGATTTGCTTGAGGTTCCTGAGATTTGGCTTGAGGTTAATGGGAAGAGTAGTGTGGATTACGCGACTGACGTGACAGATGTGTGAGTGACCGCGTTTGTGTTAAACTGTGTGTTTGTGTGTGTACGCGAGCCACAGCTGGAGCCCACAGCAGGACTGCATAGCAACAGTGGAAGATAGAGCACACGGGGGGAGAGATAAACAGAAAGTAAAAGAGGACACTATGGTGGAAGGGTATGATCATTTCCTGTTCAAGTGCATAAACAGATTGGGTGGACTATTAGAGTAATACTCCCGTTTTTTTCAGCCTAATCTCCATCAGCTGCATCTGTAGCGTATGGGTTATTACGGCAGTCATTTCACCACACTGCTCTACAGAAATGGACCGAACACCAGAAGAGACATCCCATAATGGCCCGGCTTATTTTATCATTCACCTTCAGTAACCGCTTTATCTTAGGAGGACTGTGGGCGAGAGGTGGGTGATGAGCAAACACCCTGTGTGCCTGCTGGGAGTTCACTCTGGACAGACTGCAGTTCTACACACACACACACACACACACACGCACACACACATGAAGGGACAATTTAGAGTAACCTATCCACCTAATACTGTATTACACTGAGATTAAGTGAGATTAAAGCAAAATATCTATAACAAGGACATGCATACATGTGGAGAACATGCCAAATTCCAATACTAGTATTTTCTTCAATGGGAAGAGTCTGAAGCTTTGAGGTTCTTCATGATCAACCTTAGAGATCAAAAGTAGTATGAACTAAATGCAGAATATATTTTATCTGTCAATGCTGTGCAAATTTTCTCCTAATTTAATAATATCTTAGAATTAAACTACTCCAATTTTATAAATATTGATTTAACTTTTAACAATCATTTTCCCCATGAATAACAATAAAATGTAAATTAAATAATTAACAATAAACAGTAGTAATTGCTTAAATCATTTGATTTTCAAAGAAATCATTCAAATAATAAATAAATAATAAAATGTATATAACAATTTCTCAAATCTAATTATTGCTTATTCAGTTCCCAGCTCAATTTCTAATTAATCTCCTCCATGTAATTATTACTAATTCAGTTTTATTACCAATTAAATTGATAGTTTCCCTATAGTTTAATAATTACGAGTTCGTCCTACCAATATTATTTTAATTATATGTGAAATTCCTAACTCAGTTTCTTCGATTCAATATTTTCTTTAACACAGTTTCCAAAATATAATTACGTCACATTTAATTTCTAGATCAGTATCTTCAATTTTATAATTGCCGATTCAACTTCTAGTTATTTTTATTTTAATCGTCATATATTCATATTTTCATCTCAGCTTAAACTTTATTTGAAATTATTATTCGAAAATTCGAAATGTATTTACTTAAAAAAAAGAAATCACAATTAAAAAACAAAGTGAATCATTACTTCAATTCTTACTCACTTTTTTAAATGTATTAATTATTAATTCAAATGAAAAAAATGATCAATTATAAATTACAATTAAAATAAAAAAACTTAATAATAACTAATTAAATACCTCTCTTTTTAAAAGTGTGTTACTTATTCAACTTCTAACTCAATTTATCCAATTTGATCGTTACATGTTACCTTTATAATTCGAAACGTTCAATATAATCGTTGAAAATTCCCTTTACAATGCATTTTTATTAATGTAATCCTGATTTAGCATTAAATAAAATGTTATCAGTGCTTATTCCATTTCTTACATTATTTTATTTGAATTATTACTAGCTTTATCAGGTGAGGCCTGATAAATGTTTACCTCGTGTGTTACCTCATTTTGAACTAGAGCAGGGCAGGACAAATGCAATTGATTGTAGGAGGACACTAACTGCCTTCTCCCCTGCACTTAAGTTCACAGATACCTGAGATTGACTGTCAGTCTGATTAAAAGGGGAGATTGGAATGGCATTCCTCTCTCTCAGAGAGGGAGCACGGCTAAGAACTGGCGATCCTACTATCATGTCTGCTGTTTCTGATTGGAATTCACTTTGTACCTCATGAAGTATTGAGTTATGTTGAGTATATTAAGTGTACATTTAGTAACTGGTTAGTAAAGGTCCGCACTTTTATATGGATGTGAGGGGAGGTTCCATTTCCGGCCATGCCTTCCAGGGAGCTGTGGGAGCTCTGAGGGAGGGGAAGTCGATCGTATCCCTCGATACTGTGTTCTCCAGATTTCACCACCATTGCACCAACAGGGAGAGAGGATAGAACCCGGGGGAGGAGAAACCCCACTGCAGTACTTAACATACCCGCAAAATATGTAGTCTTAAACACAATTGCTGAACCAACCCATAAACTCTTCCTGCCTCTAATAACGTCGGGTTTTACCAAAGCACAGGATCTGCACCAGGCACAATCTTGCTTAAATCACAAAAGGCTTAGTTCCAAATCTACAAACAGAAAAAGCCTTTTGGAACATACCAGACAATGGCACTAATAAATGTGATATTTGTGAGTGTGTGTGTGGGTGTGTAAGACCAAGGGAAAGGAGATAGAGACAGAGCCTCCTCTTTGTGAGGAGAATCATTAATTAAGGCTTATCTTCGGCTAGAAAAAAACGTTCAGGAGAGCGTTATTAAAAACTCAATATCACAGTATCTATTCTAACAGTCACACTAACCTGACACTAACACACACACTAACCAAAATAACCTTGCTTTTGTCAAATCTAATCATTTTATTATTATAGTGCACTGGCACTTTATTAACCCTTTACATTTACTCACACTGCTTGTCTATGCTGCATAATATTAACTATAAATAACAAATCCCGTGTTAGTAAAATCCTGTTAATACACGTGTGCTGCTCCAAATTTCTATTATGAATGCTACATATAGGTGACACTCACTCATTTTATTAGGTACACCCTCATGTATCTACACTCAGAAACCATTTATCACTTCCTCCTACCGTACTGGAGCACTCTGTAGTTCTGCAATTACAGACTGTAGTCCATTTGTTTCTTTGTCGTGGTCAGGACCCCCACAGGACCAGCATAGATCGGGTACCATCTGTCTTTGGGATGGGTCTTTCTTAGCACTGCAGACAAAAAACAAGGAGGTGTACCTAATAAAATGACCGGTGAGTGTATGTACATGCTAGATAGTTCTCTTCTATTGTATTGCATTTCATTTACAAAACACATTTTATGTTTTATTTTATTTATTTTATTTGATCTACATACTTAAGCATACTTCTGTGTACTTCTGTGTGTTTATTGTGTATAGAAACTCCCGGAACACTCTAATGTTCCTTTAGGGATCCCTTATTTTATCTTACAATGGTTTTGGAACTGTATAGTCAACCTCTGAATTTTGCCCAATCATATTAAGATGTTATTATAATGCAAGACCCTAAACCCTAGATGGGGCACCAGTCCATCATAAGGCACACACAATCACACACTAAGGGCCACTGTAGAGACTCAAATTAACCTAACATGCCTGTCTTTGGACTGTGGGAAGAAACCGGAGTACCTGGAGTAAACCCACACAGACACGGGGACGACATGCAGACTGCACACAGAAAGGACCCAGGTCGCTCCACCCTGGGATTGAACCCGGGACCTTTTTGTTGTGACCCCAACCATGCTGTCCCATGATAGTATCATCCGTATGTATATACTAAAACTCTTGTAGTTTTAATAATAAATAAGTAATGAACTCAGTTATAATAGGCAGAGCTGGGATTTGAACTCACACCCTCTTGATTAGTCGCTCCCAGCCTTACAGAGTCACCCTTATCCATTGTTCAGTATATATCCATAAGGTTAGCAGTTTATTTGGCTTGGCGGCAAGAGCAAAGTAAAGTTAAAAGCCGTTCCAGAGGGCCTGGGCTTGAATCCTGGACTGGGCTATGCAGAGGTTGCTTTGTTTTGTTACTATGGTTATAATAACACACACATTGTGAAATCAAAGGTATTTTAAAAGCCCATCACATGAATTCATCCTTAGTGTCCACATGGTCAGGGTCTTGTTCATTCCAGAGCACTGGCTGCAGGCCACAACATCTGGATGGAGAGTAAGAGAAGCTTTGTACCCTGATCTTGTCTTGACATGACACTATTTGCCTTATTCAGTCAAAAAATTATATTAAATCGTGACTATTTTTTAATCCCATTATCTGCGTAAAGGGATGAGAAAACCACATTGGGACGTGATCGTTTTGGTCCTAATAACCGGCTGGTCCGATTAAACGAACATGCCCTATGTTACAAGAC
>JAUZSU010096905.1:0-31900 GCA_034780255.1 Parotocinclus maculicauda
AAATTGCATTTTGTGTTTACTTGTGTTGTCTTTGACTACTATTTAAATTGGTTTGATGTTCTGAAACACTTAAGTGTTACAAACAAGCAAAACAACATGAAATGAGAAATGGGGCAAACACTTTTTCACACCACTGTTTTTTTTTATCTGGACAGAATTGTGTTTGAAAGACTCCACCAGATGCTTTTAACCCAAACTCTCTACTACATCCATAATAATATTGGTTTCTGATGTGATTAATGTAATAATAATGTCTGTATTATTGTTGCAAGTCTTATGTCAACTATAAAAACTGACTAACCATTCTTCAAAACAGGAAAATTGTGTATGATACAAAAATAAGTTACTCACTATCCCTTCCGTGACCCCAACTAAGGATTAAGTAAATAAGAAAGTGAATGAATGAATAAATACTATGATCGTAATCAATCATTAATATTATTATGATGTGAATATGCCTAATGGAAAGAGAGTTTGCAAATATTGCCCATTCCAGATCAGCTTATCTTTTACATGAACAAATGAAAGAATGTTTATGCAGCCCCTTACTACCAACACCCATTTCACAACTTTAAATTACAGACAGGCCAGGACAGGGGAGGGGGTTTGTACTTCAGAAGCTTCCAGAGAGCCACTACCTTACAGGTCGACTTTGATCAGCATTGTCCTGCCTCAGAGCTAAGATTAAGAGTGGTTTGTTGTCTTTACCTGTGACAAATGTCAACAATATTGCACTATTAGAGACTGTGATGTAGCACTTGCTTCGTTGAAACATATCAAGGTCAAATGATATCTAAGACTTATGTTGGCATCGTGGGTAGCCACTTTAAGGCTGAAGGCTTAAATTGAAACTACAATTTTTCTTGACTGCAACCACTTGAACTTTGAGTGCACTCAGCTACCACAGTGAAGCAATTTCCCCTTCCAGCTTATGACAAAGCCTTACTTCTTATGAGATGTGGTGGTTTTTATTTAGGACCCAGGTATACTGGATAAGCGTATCCCACGACATATAATAAGAATGGGGAAATAATATAGAACAACTGAAAAGGCGTAAGGCTCCTAACACAAAAAAAACGAAAGGATAAAGGGGCGCACCAAGGTTGCTTCCCGAATGGGACGCCGAAGCGCCAGAAGCGCCAGAGGGCGAACGCACGCAGCACGGGCGAAGAAATCGCCGAAGTGGCCAAAGCGCAAAAAGGCAAGCATATAAGCTCGGGGCGCGCTTGTAGCGCGAGTGTCAACAACACACAAAAGGCGCAAAGCGCCAGAACACGAAAATAAACTCGGGTGCGTGAGGAGCGCGAACGCAAATAGATCGCGAGAGGCGCCGAAACACCAGAGGGCGAGCGTGAGCTCGAAAACGAAGAAGCCAGACTGGGGTGTGTCCTATTCAGAACAAACTCCCGGCTGGAGTGAGGCTAGGTAGGTGGGTAAATATAACTTAGAATGTTAGCTCACAGAATGATTTGCAAATAGCTCGCAATGATGTCACTCAACCAGAACATAAAACATAAAAAAATAATACAATTTCACTTTATCAATTCACTGACCTTAATTAGACAACTTCCTAGTATCAAAACAGAGACCTTTGTATTATTTGATTGGAAATCTTTAGTGTAGATAATGCATGGTCAAACTTTTACCAAATATTGTCACCTCCAGCAAGGATCCCACTGAGATGGGAATGATAATATATTTAAACTTTCTCGCAGACATATGCAGGCTGTTGCATTTACTGTATTACCTGAGTCTAAATAATGTGATGCTGGAAGAACATGTACTGTATTACTTTAGAGATGGATTGTTATTACATTCAAACCAAGCATTCGAAAAATATTAGATACAAGCTATAGCTTAATCTCACTTCAATGGTGCACATATTTGGATTAAGTCTTTATTACAATTGCACATCTTTGTTCTTTGCGGGTTTCCATCAGTAACTTGTCAATAACTGGATTGTGGTATTTCACCCAAGGGTTCTGAGCACTCCACCTCCAACTCACTTTAAAACAATGACTCACAATCGTTTAAAATAATATCTCCCCTGTGAACTGGGCAATATGATGATGCAGTGTTTTCTAAAAGAAGGAGATATGAAATAAAGGCTCCAATCCAGTAGCAGAAATGCATCCCAAGGTACAGTGTAGTGTCTCCATGTATCACAGCATGGTGCCCGAGTGAAAACGCTGATGCTAACCCTTTCTAGCTACTTCAAATTCTCCAAAGACTTTTTATAAAGTACAAGGAACTGTAAATCTAAGCAATATAATTGTAAACAATAGGCAACTGGGAGAAGTTGAAAGAGTTCAAAAGAGCATCAGATAATAATAGTTTACATAGGCTTGATTTGTGCTGGATCTCTATATTTACAATGTACACGCATACCAACCGAGGTCAGCACTCATACCTTGCCAATGTTAGATTTCACATAGGACAAGAATGGTGCTTCTACCCACAGTGACCTCATTGTACCAAGATGGAGATGGATGCTCACTTCTTGAAGTTTTCAAGTTATTTTTGTGTTGTTGCACGGCCAGCAGGAATATCATATAGCTAAAACTAAGGCAGTCCAGCTTCAGTGAACTATACCTGCAATGTCTTCCCTTCCAACCCTGTATTATGATGAATGCTGAGACGTAAGGACTGGTGTTAAGGCAAGATCTGATTGGTCGAGAGAATGCACTGCTCACAGTCTAATGGTGTGTCTGCCAGGTGGGATTGGAGGAGACTGTGTTACCTGTTTAGAAGGCTTAGGGGCGAGTGCACATTCACTGTGCATGGAATTGTTTACACTTTAGAAGAGCTCACACTGGAGAACAGATAAATTGCACTTAGACAGGAGCATGGAGACACACAGATACACATGCGTACTATACACCTACAGAGACCTCAGGTACATTTTGTGTTGCACTAATAGACCATGAAAACCTTGTCAGCAATATATTGATTTATCTACTTGAATCACATTTTTATGACAGAAAAATATAAAGAGAAATGAGTCACAGTACACAAAACATATTTACAGCAGCATTTAGAATTTTTTTTATTTTGATCAGGCTTAAAACTGACGGATATATTGTTCACATGTGACTGCTTTCCAATGTTAGCATAGCTGGCACACATTAGAACCCCAGGAAGTATTATTATTATTATTATTATTGTTATTATCATTATTGCGGATGGCATTATTACATTTGCAACTTTCTGCAAAATTGTACTGTACTCCAAATCATTAATTGACTTTAATTGACATACATGAATAAATCTGAACCAAACTTTCAATAATCTGCCAGAAACTTCATTCTGTCCTTGAATTCTGCATTTGACAGTCATCTGGTTATTGTTCTTTCCAAATAGTTATAATTTATGATAGCTTGAATTCTGCTAATAGTTTTTTCGAGAACTATAGATTTGAGCTGGTGGATATCTCGCCTGATGACCCTATGGGCCTTCCAGAGCCTTTCTTTTTTGTAACATCATCTGTTGTTTCAAACATTGACCTATTCTCTTAATAGTTTATAGTGAAATATGGATTTTATATGCCTTTAGGGTCCTGTAAGTTTCAGAATAGCTGCAGTTGACCCGACAAAGACCAAACGTGTGGTTTCTGACAGCAATCCATGTTTTTTTTTTCTTTCCGCTTATTGTTTTTCTTGGGACATGGAAGGCTGTAGATCTGAACCTGTAGATATCTCTCACGCCAGATTCTAAAACATTTGATGGGCTGCATCTGGTGTGACAGATAACCAACTAACAACTAATCTACCTATTTAAAAAAAAAGGGGACCAAAAAATCTGCTTTAGAAATAAATGTGACTTACAAAAAAAAACAAAACACATTTTATGATAGAAAGGTGATATTGCCTCTTAATGTTACCCTGCTACAAAGGTTTCTAACCAGTAGTAAAAAATGACTATCACTATTTCCAGTTTCTGAGGAGACATATCTGATGGCTCAATGTCTTTCTCTCTGTAAATGATCTGCAATATATTATGTAAATATTGTAAATTGTCATATAATTCATTATTAATTTTTGCTGAATGGAATGTAGCAGAACACCACAGTCAAAACTTTAAAGTGTCAAGCAGTACTATAAAGCACTAAAAATTATCTTGATAATTACATAGTTTGTGTCCAATCCTAGATTCCCAGCCGATGAGGCAGCATCTGACTTAAGTTATATAGGCACCTATAGGCACTGCATGTATAATGCAGAAAAATACACCAAGGTGTATAAGGCCATCAAATATATAATAAGGACTCTGGTAATAAAAATGATTAATTTTAAAATAGTTATATTTTTAACAAAAGGCTTTGAACTACTAATTAGAAAGTTGTTAAGTTGAAAATTAAATCCTAACTCTGGATGTCAACTAATTGCTGTAAATGCAAATTATATTACCATTTTAAACCATAGGGACCTGCGCTGCAGTCATTACTGGTACCTTTGCTGGCACTATGTTCTATGGGCTGATTATACAAAACTTAGCTTGTTGGAAACAAACACAGAAATACTATGTACAATACTATGCTAAAACGAACCTGATATATGCTGTTGAGTATGATAGTGCATATATGAGGTTGTGGGGCTATCTTCTACCTCCAAAAGCCCTGGAAACCTCATAAGAGTAGTTGGCAAATTGGACTTCCATGACATATCAGGATGTTTTAAGTCAAAATCGTTGTAGGATCTTCCAGCTAGATAACTATCCAAAACAGATCCACTAGAACAACAAAATGCTTTATCTAACATAAAATCCAGCTTCTTCTTCCATGACCATCTTAGTCATCTAATAAACAGCTAAACATTAGAGCGCACAAGAGAGGGCCAACCGCACTGAATGATCTGGAGAAATTCTGTAAAGAGAAGTTGTCTCATTATGTGCTCTGTACTTGCCAACCTTATAAACAGTTATAGGAGAAGACTAAGTGCTATTTTACTGCAAAATATATTTCTGTCCAATTTAAGGTCTTCTTGAAAGTAAGTTTCAAATAATTTCTGTGAACGTGAGAATTTGCTCTGTTCTATGTTTAATCATTGATTTCTATTGGATATCTAATTTTCATATGCAGATTCACCATTGTTTGAAATTAGTCTCACCAGGGCCATATTATTATTATTATCAAAGTTACTGAGGGCCATAAGTGTATAGTGAGATGAGCAGTGGAGTAGCCATGATGAACTGAGATGTGTTGACACATCTTTACGTTTCCTGTTGAACAGAAAGTTGATAATCCTACAGCAGAAGGATGGAAATATACTGGGCTGTCTCTATTTCTACAACAGTTTTAAATAATGATGCAGTCCGCAAATAGAATTCAGTTGTTAATGTGAGAACTGTATCAATACTGCAGTATGTGACAGAGTCAGATGTGTAATATCATCTGCAGACTTGTAGCCTGGGTGGAGAGGATCTGAAACATTACCAGTCATTGCTTCTGAACAGTGCACATTGATGTATCTGGCCTGTAAACATGCATATTGTATTAATCTATTTCTTGATAACTGGCATGATTGTGGAAGTTTTGAAAAAAGCAGAATAAGAGCACTAAACTTATGACTGAATAAATACAAACTACAGATTACTGTAGTAAGTGTTGCTGGTAAGACATGGGGGAGTCTTCCTCTGAAGTGATCTGAGTAATGGTATGAGGATTGGAACTGGCACAAAAAAAGAGCTTGGATGTAAAACAGAATATATAGTTAAGGATGTTAAGCACACAGAGATAATTAAAGGAACACATTTTTGCAAGTGTAGCATGAGACTCTGGCATCACTAATTATAACAGCATAGCTTAATATTAAATATCTTTGCCTATTTTATGACGATCCATTCGTGTTATAAGTAGTTCATTCATTTTTTGTCTTTTTGCATAGGTCCATTTATTTATTTTCTAAACCTGCTTAATCAAAATAAGTGTGACCCATTCAGCCACACAAGGTGAAAGACAGAAACAGTGCTGGTTCTCTGCATGCATAGAAACACGTCAGAGGTACCAGATGACCTATCACATGTCTTTGCAATGATGAAGGAAACAGGCTTACCTAGAAGAAACTTTTACAGGACTTAAGAGAACATGCAAACTCCACAGAGGCAGTGCCTTGGCCAGGACTCAAACCTAGATCTCAGGAAAGGTGAGTTAACATTAATAGTATTAACCACTGCGACTCCATGTCACCCTGTTTCAGTCTTGACAACACTATTGATTACATAATTGGAAGCTCGCAAGTCAAAATTTCCCTTACATCATTTACAAATCCTGGATTATCAGTTGTCATCATGATTCTGTCTTAATATCTGTCATTTTGTAAATGACTGTTACAAAATCTAAGATATTATTGAGGTTATTTATGGTTTATGTGCATTGTCTTAAAAATACACAAAAACAAATGAGACAAAGCTGGTATTACTACTATACAAAATGAACTCTTTAGCTATGAACTGAAAAGGTAGCTAGTGAATATGGCTATTCTACATTTCTCCAAAGCCACAATGTATCAGCACAGGGTCATCGGTGTGTTCTTTAAAGACAGGAAATGTGCAGTTTAGAAGCTACCTAACTGCAATCTAAAAATGTATTATGCAACAGCTATTTATTGAAGTAGAAGCAAAATAAAGGAAAATCACACAGTGCTGCTATCATAACTCTTGGTGTTGTGGTTATACCTTGCAGACCAGCAAACACTATGACAAATTACCCTGAGATACTAAAAGCTAACATTACTACTCTCAGACTCTGGAAAGTCTATGTGACTTATATTCAATTTTCTCACAGAAAAAACAGCCATATACGACAAACAAGTATGTGGACACCAATACTTGTTTGTGGTCTTTCTTTTTTTAAGTGAGCTATAATATGGATCTGGTATCCCTTTTGCTGCTGTTAGGCTGTTAGGCATTAGAAAACATGACTGGGGGTGACTTTTATTTAGCCACTTGGTGTGCCTTCAGTTAGCCGCTTGGTGTTTCTTATCCTAAGCAAGCTATAATATGGACTTGGTATCCCTTTGCTGCTGTTAGGCATTAGAAAACATAAATTAGGGGTAATTTTTATTTAGCCATATGAGCAGTGGGTAAGTATTTTTTTAGTTTGTGTAATCAGAATTCCAAGACATTCAACTCCTACCAAATAAGTATGAAGTACATAATTCTCCAAAATAGTGTTGTGTGGTGCAGCTGTCAGGATGGGCACCAGGAGCAGTATAGCTATATATTCCTACATTGCTTCCTTCTGACCCTTTTCCCCATTGACAACAGACTGATCAATTATAGACTACTGTACTTCCCCTTCTTCCAGTTTACCTTACTGTTGGTCCTCATGTCATTCTCTCTGTCAATAGGTCCCTGTTCCTGTCCATTGTTAATGGTGCTTGGCACAACAGCAGCCCCTAATACTCTGATGGTACCTGCCTTGTCACTACTCCCTTCAGCCCCCTCATCACCAGCAAATCCTACTGTTCCCAGCTCCACTTCAGCATGCTCAAATTGTGCATGATACTGTGTTCATGGATTCTACAGCTCTCAAGGCCACTCTTTTCTTTAGTTCTACAGCCCCTGTAACTCCTACTTCATACTGGAGCTCAACATCTGTGGCTGTAGTGGCTCCTGATTCTGGATGCAGAAAATGGCACATTTATACAGAGAACCAGCGCTTCCCTAATATATATCCCCTTTATCCCGTCTTCTTGTTGAGATTAATCTCACTCGATCTGTCTTTCCATTCCTGTACCTGGCTCCTGTTGCTCTGTAGCTCCTGTGTTACGGTTTGTCTGTTCCTGTTTTCTTCTGTCTTGTATTGTGTTCTTAGCTCCCTGTACCCTGTGTTTGTATTAGCATTCTCTGTTAGCCCCTGTCTGTTTATATTAGTCTATCAGTGAGCCTAAGTGTTGTGTGTGTGTGTGTACCCAGGCTGTCATGTGATAAATCAGTCATACTTGCACTTTCATCTCTTTGTTCTCTTTCCTTATTCAAAGTGTGACAGTAGCATTCTTAACCGGGCTCCCAATAGACACCAAAACATAACAAATATACCTTTACCATTATTTCACCGCCACCAAACAGTTAAACTATGGATTCAGATGTTCATAGTTCTTCTGGTATTTGCCAAACCCAGATTTGAACTCCAAACTGCCACAGGGTGAAATATGATTTAGAAAAACATTTACACTGCTCTATTGTAACTTAAGCTTTTGAGCAATATTCTTAACTATAAATTACTGTTATTGTATCAGTTGTACATTAATCTGAATACAGTCTCTGCTTTATGCTGAAACATGTTTCAATAACTTCATCAAACCTAAGACTCCCTAGACAACCAGGACAATTATTTTACTGACAATAAAAATAACATCTTAGGGGAAAAGAAAATGAAGATCATAGAATGATGGCACATTTTACTGTAGGTGGAAGTGCTTCAACTGTTATATTAACTGTGATTGGATCTGGTAAGTTTAAGGTAATTTTCTCTCATTATCACCGAGTTGACTTGCCATTACCACCAGCTTGTAAGTCATGTGTTTATGTCGCATTATAACATTTCAACATCGTTCTCATAATGAAATTAAAATTTCTCTCGCTTTATGACTTTGAGAGATGGCTTTATGATCAGAGAGAGTGCATCAAGGTATGTAAAGTAATCCTGAATTCCTGAAATCCATCTGATGAACTGACACAGTTTCAGACCATGTGGAGTCCCTACAACACCTTATGAGGTCACTGTTCCTGGTTTATAATCTCTTGGAATACTAAGGAATTTCTTGTTGTTTAACTTTTAATGTATGATATGTTCCAGCATTACGAAGCTGAAACCAAGAGTGTTACATATATTTAACATTTACAGCATTTAGCACAGGTTATTTGTTACCTACATACATTTATCATCAAGCAGAGTTCAGCAAGGTTAAGGAAGCGAAGTTGACCACAATTGTGTGGTCTGCATCTATTTTATTTCTAGCCCAGCATGTCTATTTTCATAAAAAGAAAACCTTTGTAAATAAAGCCCTGTCTGCATTCACAATGATAGATGGTTATTCTATCTGGAAAAGGACACATTCAGCTTTTACTCTTCGTTACAAATGGAAGTGTACTTGGAAGGCAATTCTATTTTGAATGACCTACAGTGATGTGTCCTTGTGGAACAGGACTCAGGACAGATGCATAGGTGCTGGCTTTGTGTTCTCAATAAATATAGCCAAGCAAATTATTTGTCACTTTCACTGTATGGGAGATATAGTACACATTTTCTTGAGCAATCAACTGGATTGTGTATTAGTTAACATGTTTTAGTCCGTTTACAATTATTATAATTGACAAACATGCAAAGAACACAAAACAAACAGTAAATGCCAGCATAGAGAAGCATGGATAGCTTTACTTTTGAAAAAAAAAAAAAAACAGTTACAATAAAAAGTCATAGAATAAATAATTAAGTAATGTTATCTTGTTTTCTACCCAAACCAAAAGTACTAGTTTTATCTATTAATACTAATGAACTAACTACAGGCATGTGCCATCTGACATCCACATGACGTTCTGTGGACATTGAATAGTTACATTACCTTAGTCAAAGTATTTATGTACATTCAATATCAGAGATACTGATGAACAGATGAGTGATCCCTAATACCAAAGCCAAAACTGTCATTCTAAATGTCTTGCAAGAAACAGATGCAAAGATGCACAATCAAGGACATTAAAAAGATCACAATCAGATTTGCAATTGAAAAACTGTTGTTCATAACAGGTAACTGAAGATGGAATTTTACGATTCTGATGTCTGGGGAACGCAGCTGCCGTATCATAGACGTGGACTTCAATAGCCTACATCTAGAACAACTTATATTACACATTTCACACAGCACTGTGCATCCCTCATAGGCAAGTTCTAAGAAACCAGGAGTGTGGGCGACAGGCCATGTAATGGTCACCCTTAGACTGCTACTGACGAAGAAACCTCATCACTGGTTTTGGCAGACTTTTTTGGAGACGCTGATGTTCAAGATGCATGAGGTATGTCCTATGACTTTTGACTTACCCTGTGTCCCGTGACATTTGATTTACACACTATATACAGTATGTGATGTAAGGATTAACACTCTAAAATGTTTTCACTGAATTAATCATCATACTTTCTCTTTCTGCATTTGTCCCCAAGGTTATAGAGAATGCTGATGATGCATGTATAATGTAATTAAATGAAGGGTGCAAACAGTCTGACCTCAAGGTGAACATTACCAACCATATCACCCTGCTCTCCACCTTTATGTACATAAGAGAAGTAGGGCAGATTTATTATGTTAATGGGATTTTAAAGGCTATGTTTACAAGACGCATGTTTCCACAGTACTTTTTCCTCATCTTTCTGCTAGCACATCTTTTGAATTCATATACCACTTCTTGACCCTTTTAATGTCAAACAGCTAATAAAAGCACATATTCAGGTTCTTGGTAGACAAATGTTGACATTACACTAGCTCACATTGGAGAGATTAGAGATTTTTAATATGGCACATATAAGTTTGGTTATTGTAAAGTAAAAAACATATAAATTACCAAAGCAGGATCACCAAGTGCTGAGGCAAAATCAGCCATGTCTGCCCTTGATAGGAGCACTCAATGCCAAGTCCCAAACTGCCTCTGAAAGCAACATCAAGCAAAGTTGTGTTGTCTGAAGCTGGCTGAATTGGAATTTTATTGCAAAACAGCCAATGATAACACGTCTAATATCTAATATACACTGCTCACAAAAATACCAGGATATTTAATTATGGGATATTTAATTTTGAATTATCCAGTTATTTTTGTGAGCAGTATATTATGCATAATCCCAAATATCCATATGAGTGGTCAGAGGAGTTGATTGACACTTAACTAAATATCTAATGGATAAATCTGGACTGAGCTTCAACTAGCTAAGTACTCTCTGGTAACCTGTAAAAGATGTAGTGGTTGTGGGACAGAGTAATGGTTCTTTAATAATGTATATGGTTGTGGATTTGATTATGATCTTGGAGGGCTAAATGGAATGGTGAAAGGATGTTTCACCAATTTTTGGGAGTTTGAGCTTATTACTTTTATGACAGAAAAATAACAGAAAAAACAATAAACTGAATGAGGCAAACATTTCATTTAAAATAAATGTTGGTTTAAGTGTATTTAGCCTGTCTTCATTTTGTGCTCATAACAACTTGCTAATGAAGGTGTGCACACATTTAGTTTCTGCCACCTACACAGACAATAGAGCTAACGTCATACTTAACACATAACTCAATACACAACTACAAGTGCACAAGCTTGATATGATAGACCAGGTCTGTCAAATGAATGAAAATGCGAAATGGTGAAGGTCAGCTGTGTCACATTAAGAAAATGGAGAGCAGAAGTATATGCCAGGGGTGTGTGTATGGAGGCCGAGTATGTGAGGTTAGAGTGTTTATAATCTGATTGGTAATAAAAGGATAGTTGTGCCAAGGATTGTAAACAAATTAGAGACATGACTTATATTTTGTTATTACACCCTGTGTTATATTTTGAATCTTTATGAGTGATGTTTATAAATTTAGTAAAGAGCCACTTAGTAAAACATGATGAGGAAGACAAGTTTCAGTACTTACTGTCATGTGCATAAGGAGACACGCATTTACAAAACCGTTATGGAAAACTTTAATCCTGATAACATGAAGCAGAAGTACAAAAAGAAGACATAAGTAGCCATTGGGTGGTGCAGCAGTCTAATTTGCTAACTCCAACTCAGAGACGGGTGGCACGGTGGCTTGGTGGGTAGCACAGGGTGGAGTAGCTTGGGTCTTTTTTGTGTGGAGTTTGCATGTCCTCCTCACTCCTTTTTTTCCAGAGTCCAAGGACATGCTACAGATTACGCTAAATTGGCATTGACTTAAGTGTGTATGACTATTCTTGTGTAGTTTTACCATGTGTAGGTAACCTTGTGTGTATCATGGCCACTGACACTGATAGTAACATTAAATAAACAAAACAAACCCTCTCAGAGACTTGATCTATACTCCATAAGTTGTGTAAAATTTGTTATCTTATTATGATTCACGATATTCCAAAGAGCATTTTGTTTAAATTTAAAGCAGGTATCTGTGAAGGAAAGTCCATGACAGTTATCATTCCTTGATCTTTACCAATACCTGGATCATTAGCCATTAGTGTGAATGCGTATACACAAAAAGCCACACAAGTATTTTCACCAGTGCTCTCAGACATTTTACCTTCTATGTAACTATGTACACATATGCTGTAAATACACATGTATAAAATATAGAGTACAGTGTAGGTATTATTAAATGTGTGTGTCTAGATTAGTCTGGAGTAGCAATAATTTTATTATTTTATCAACTATATTTTAATATAATTTTGGATGGCTCCAGATATAGTAAGGTAACCAACCAGGGTCTTACAAACAGCAATAAACATAGTATATAATTTCAAAATGTTGCGAGTTCAGTGCTGATGTGAACACTAAGCCTCTATTTTTTTATTATCCACACCAATGTCCTGTTGTGATGAAGTTTCAGTTTAAGCTATTGTTACTCTGCCAACCACCATGCCCCCACCCTGACCCTATCATCCGTTCAGTGACAGAGATATCATTAACAAGTTCATCATTGTGGCATCATTGTGGATGACAGCTTAGTTATGGGTCAAAAGCATGTAAAGTAAGGTACTTTGCAGAAACCACTGGGGTGTTGCAGTGTTTGTTAGTAATGTACTACAGGTGAGATTAACACTCTTGACATACCGATCTGTCAGTCAATAATGTCAGCACCCAGACGATGAAGGGCAGTATGGAAAAAAATCACCAATTGTATACAATCCCAATATATAAACAAAAAAAGGTATTCTAACTTAACTGTCCTTCCCTTTTAGGATTACAGTATTTGATGCACAGTATTTCTAGAGAATAGCACCTAATTCTATGTCTAAACACGCATAGAATGGATGGATGGAGTAGACTAAAATTTTACTTAATCTGGTCTCTGTGAGTCTGACTAATATGAGAAGCTTCCAAAAGGACCCAGTGGCTGAGGCAGGAACAGTCATTTACAGCTGTCAAATCCAACAGAGATTACTCTTTGTGCCCTCACCTGGTCTTTGACTACACCAGATCAGAGTGGCCTTTCAGTATGGTCTCAAAACATGGCATAAGGCAACTCCATGATGAATTGAGAGTTGAGAAAAAAATATGAAAGGTTGTAGGAAGAAAAAGATGGGGGGTTTGTCCTTTTTCACTTATAGCAGACTTATTGCTGAAGGCTGAGGAAAAGGTGAAGGAGGATGTCCGTTTCATCTAGTGGGCTCTGCTGGAGACAAGCCATTCATCAGAGTTTGTCGTTTGCTCAGAGGTTACTGTCCTTACTCCAAAGGAATAGGTTGAGGAAGGAGGAGGTTGGGGGTGGGGGGGGTCCAATTGTCATTTGGACTCTGTTTATAAAGCATCCATCATGGCTCTGACTTTACATGCCACCATCCCTGGGTAAACATCACGACATGATCTAGGACTGGTGGAGATTGTGAATCATCAACTTTTTGAAGTTCACGGAGCGAAAAGTTTCCCAAAGCTCTGCTTAAAATATGTATGATGGATACGTTACAATTTTAGAAGTATAGTGCCACAATGATTCTGATATTGGAGTGTTTGCATAGCTCATTTTATGTGCACACTCTTATCTCTAAAAAATCTTTCATCTTTCATATTTATCCTGTTGTGGGGGAATATAATTTTGCTCGAAGACCATGTATATGTGGCACTGAACTGTTGGCCATATAGCTTTTATAATCACCGTTGTTGTTTAAACCAATTTTTCTCAGTCTGGGACTCATTTCACAGAGAACATGTCAAAACCCAACCTAAACTGTTGTGTGTGACATACAGGGAAATGTAGTCAATTATTATTGCTTAAACAACATAACCTAATCTAACCAACAATCTAACCTCTAACTTGTTATTCACATATAACTGTCCAGCCCAACTTTCAGAAACATAATGGAAATAAATTATAATTGATTATACCAGTTACAAATTTATGAACTTTTGCATTCTGAACATACATATTCTTTTAAACAAAAAGCGCAACAAACACAGCAATTTTGTTTGTACAGTCACGTCTATTTGAAAGAACAAACATTTTGGGTCCTCTCGAGTAGCATTTGCCTGTCAGTTGCAACTGAAAAACACTTCCATAGCATGATGCTGCCACCACGATGTTTCACGGTTGGGATTGTATAGGGCAGGTGATGAGCAGTGCCTGTTTTTTTCCACACATACCGCTTAGAATTAAACGCCAAAAAGTTCAGTCTTTGTCTCATCAGACCAGAGAATCTTATTTCTCATAGTTTAAGAGTCTTTCATGTGTTTTTTGGCTAACTCTGTGCGGGCTTTCATATGTCTTGTACTGAGGAGAGGCTTCTGTTGGACCACTCTGCTATAAAGCCCCGACTGTTGTTGACAGTGATAGTTGACTTTGTGGAAATTTCTCCCATCTCCCTACTGCATCCCTGGAGATCTTTGGGTTCTTATTTACCTCTCTCACCAAGGCTCTTCTCCCATAGTTCAGTATTTTATAAGTATTGTGAGTATAACAGTTTAGGCCACTCATGTTTTCAGTAGTATCCCTTCTTTTTAAATAACCTTTATATTTAACTTACGGTTGCATAAAAAGACAATGGTGACAATGGTAATGTCCGGTCAATGTCGATTTCAGTTAACGACAGTGTGGACGTTAAACTTGCATGTCTGTATAGTTTTTTGCTGTTAAAGCAACCTTTTAACAGTTAATCATGATGCGTATTGCATTAGACTGGCTTTTTTTAAATAGCCAAAATTAGACAGACATGATAAATGAGCCTTTGTGTATAATCTTAAAACAGCCTTCAACATTTGAATATATTAACAACCAGCACATTTAAATTCCAAGGAATTATGTACGTCTGTTATCAATCACCTTGTGAGCTTTATCAGAAAGCACTCTTGAGTAGATAAATATAAGCACCAAAATACTTTCTGTTCAGTTCCTCCACAACAATCTGTCGAGGTTGAGTCACAGGCACCCCTTGCTGCTTGTTTCCTGCATGTTGACGGCATGCTGGAGCATGCCATTGCTTATCTAGATGAGGGTGGCAGAAATTAAGCAGACCTGAGAATTCGCATTTTAAGGTATTAGCATTTGAGTGTGGAGTCGCTGGAGAAACAGCTTTTTACCAGCTCATTGCACCCATATGGCATTAAACAGAGAAAATGCCACTGTTGTCGTTTTAGAAGCTTGTCTCCTCTCTGTAAGTACAGGACATTAATAGTAGCGCTCATATCATTATAACTGCGTACTCCATCTCATACTCAAAGAGCTGAGGTACTGCAAGCGAATGTGCTGGTATTAGCCAGAATAAAGCTGGTTGTTGTACACAAAAAGTACTGTGAATAAACCACAAAAATTGCAATTTGTTCATGAGTGACCCCTCTTTCTTTTGTTTGCCGTTTAGTTGCCTGATTTTTAATTTTCTATATTTGGTACATTATAATACGTTAAAGTTATGTATTTAACGACCAAAATATTGATTTATCATACAAAATATTGTGGCTCATTTTACACAAGATCTCCTAATTTCTGTGAGCAGTGCTCAAGCAATTAGTGAGCAGCGAAAAATATACTGTAAGGATGTTTTATTGTTTAATCATATCATCAAGGTCCTGCACAGTGATGGAATTGTAAATTTAAGATCGTTGGGGCAGCCGGTGCCCACCCGGAAACTCTGGGCACAGAGGCAGGAACAACCCTAGGCATACCAATCCATCGTAGGGAACACACACACACACAGTCACACACTAAGGGCTACTTTAGAGACACCAGTTAATCTAACACGCATGTCTTTGGACGGTGGGAGGAAACCAGAGTACCTGGAGTAAACTCACAAAGACACAGGGAGGACATGCAGACTCCAAACAGAAACGACCCAGGCCGCTCCACCCTGGGATTGAACCCGGAACCTTCTTGCTGTGAAGCAGCAGTGCTACCCACCGAGCCACCATGTTACCCGTAAATTTAAGGTAGATAATTTAAAACATTAATAAATTCCACATAAAATAGCGTTTGCTAGCTGCCATTTTCCACTAATATTAAACTTATTACGGTGAGATATAATGATTAATCACTCAGGTTTACTCAGTCCTGTTACCCTAACATATTCCCACTTCTGAAAATAAGGGAACATAACACAGCTCACATGTTTAATAGGAAGGTCTATCACTGGATCTTCTGAAGATCATGGGGAAAAGTGACTTGTCAGTTAGTTGTTAGTCGATGATATTGTTCCTACAACTGAAAAGGGCTAAACTTACTCTCCTGCTACCCAAAGCAATTGAAATCGAAATTTTTTATTGGAAAAATATAATTTTTGGTAAATGATTAGAATGTGCTCTGTGCCCTAATACCATTAGTATGAGCGTAGTGTGGTTACATTTTATGTATTTGCTAATTTTGTGCTGAACTCTTTAATGTTGCTCACTCTTATATAGACTCTTTATATGTGTAACGATACTGAGAAAAACAATGTAAAAATAAAACACATTTGCATGAGGGTGACCAACACTCATTATGAATGATTAAATACACTGCTTACAAAAATTAGAGGATATTGCATTATGGAATATTTAATTTTGATTTGTTCACTCATTTTTGTGGGCAGTGTATGTGTGCTTTTAGAAGTTTGTGTTACAACTAACAAATTGCACAAATTCTGCATATTGCAGAATGAATCGTTTTTTCTGTGATTACTCCAAAAGGCTTTTAACAGTTTTTTTATGTATTGTGCCACAGTAGTATTAACCCAAGAAAGCTATGTCAAGATTCAGGCCAATGTAAGCAGTACTCAAAATTGGCCCAGTTTCTCTTCTGGTGCGGCTCCAGATGAAGCTGTGCCAATGAATGGCAAGTCTTGGCATGTTTTACTCTGATGTTTTACTTGCTTGCAGTGCTGGGAATACGTTAGCTGTTACAACTGATGTAAAATCCAAAGGTAACGGTTTAAGGGTAAAGCTATATGATTATTTTAAAATAATTTTATACTACTAACTTGTGCCATGTGGTAGTATTAAATACTGACTCTTTGCCAGTGGTAAATCCTATTTATAGGGACCCAAAGTAGGCTTACATTTAATGTATTCAATCCCAAAACACTATATTTCCAAAAACCTTAGAAATACTTTGTTGTCTAGTTTACATTTACATTTAGTTCTGCACAAGGACTCAACAGTAACAACTAGAAACAAGCTGAACTCTCAACTATCTGATTTAGGTGCCCATTTAATTAATGTAAAGAATTTTATTTTATGTTTGTGTTTAACCCAGCTAATTGTTTGATTTTCATCTGTGGAGACTGGCTGAGAAGTTAAAACTACTGCATGTACTACACTTTCCCAATATATTGGGTAACCCAACATTGGTCAAGTGTAAAATTTCCAGCTATGCCAAATGTAGGTAAGACAGTTCACCCTAAACCAATTGCATCTTTTTTAAGTCACTCTAGATAAGGATGCCTGATGTTTTAAATGTAATGTGTCCTAATGTTCTACAGTGTCACTAATGGTCAAGAGATATGTTTCACTCCATTAACTAGCATTAACAATTTATTATGTAAGACATCAACAATGTTCATTATATTGTTAGTTGTAGTAGGTGGAAACAATCTTATGCATTTACACAAACCTGTTTTAGATTGGTAATTAAATATAGTTTAATTTCACAGTAGTGACTTCTAGTTGTGAGGTAAAATGATTTAGATAACTTTCATTCTGTTGAGCTGAAAAGCAAAAACACAGGCATTTGGAGCCTTATGTACTACCCATAAATGGTTCAATCAAAGGAAATGGAAAAGAAATCTAAAATTAACCCAAGTCATTTTCAGCTTAAGTTGATTTCCATCTAATCTCCTAGAATGTGATTAGCATTGTAAGAATCTGAGACTAATTCTCTTGAGACAGGCCATTTAACTGACTTAATGAGGAACGCTGCTACAAAGACATGTTCACAGCTGTCATGTTGGACAAACAAAAATAAAGTATTGCTGCCATGTAGTTCATTCTTATGACCTTTGGGGTGAGAGTTCACTGATCTTCTACTACCGCTACCCGTAACAGTGAAACAGATATCGACTGAATGCACAAGAGACTACCAGGAAAGACGGAACCTTAGTTTCCTCAAAGATACATGATCATACACATGTCATAGACCCACCACTACTGCTTCCTACCATGAAAAGGAACTGGGTTACCATGGCATTGAACATTGACCGATCAATCAATCAGTCGTATGACCCTGTACTGTGCGGTGTAGTCTGTTTTAAGGTATTGCTTTCTTAGGAATTAAATGGACTGATATTTGAAGTTGTACAGCCCAAGATTTAACTCTTATTTGAAAGATCTAGGGCTGCAATGGGGACCTCACCTTTTAACCTTTCAGCTCAGCCAGAATGGAAAGGAGAGATGAAATAAGACTTGAAATACATATTAGTTCCCTTGTCAACTAGTATTTCTCCTCTGTCACCTCAATTTGAAGCTGTCCAAAATATTGACTGTGTTCTGTCAACATTTATCCAGATTATCTTTGCCCTGAGTTGCTTGAGAAATATTTTCACTTCTTGCTGCCTCCCTTTACTTTAAAAGTCCGTAATGCCAGATCTCGGTCGGACTTGCTGTCTGTTATCATCTGCTCCGCTTCCCCACTGACTCGCATCCACTTTTCCCAAATAATCTTCTGATGCCAGCAAAGAAGATTAATTATATCCATTGTGTATGTGAACTGATATTCTGTGCTTTCATCCATCTTGGCCTTTCGTCCCAGGATCTTGTCATGCCACTCTACAGAGCTTTGTCAATAGTTTTCTGAGAGTAGAAGGAAGAAGCTAGTCAGCTGTAAAGTCTTTTACTCTCCAAAAGCTTTGGTAAGAGTGAAATACAGCTAGCAGGACAATTGGTCTATCTGCAGTGATAAAATGACAAATATTTTAAAGGCAAGTGTTTGGTAATTGAAAGTAATTGAAGGGAAACATGCTAGAATTGGCAGCACACTTGCTGTACCTCAAGCTACTTTCTCTGTTATATTGTTATACTAAAGTTTCAATACATCTTACTGATTCATTGTGATTCATTCTTTGGTGCAAATCCTGCTTCTTATTCAGACCAAGTATTTGGCTGCAGCTGCAGATTTTTTCATAGCGCTTGTCTGTGTACATTGTCTGACGCATCGTGCTGATTAAAAACAAAAGATACCTTCTCATGCAGCGTGACTGCTTGTTTGCTCTAGAGATTGCAGAGTTATTACTGAGCAGCCTGCCTAGATTACTGATGACGAGGCTGGGCTTTAGAAGAGCGCACAGTTAGGAAGAAAAGGATTGTATCAAAGAGTTAACTTCCACACTTTATTTTCTTTCCTCTGTTTTCTTCCCAACTAACACTCTCTTAAAAGGAGACAGTATGTGCCACCAACCTTCTATCAATATCCCTTTGACACACTTGGCTTAGCGGTTAGCAGATCGTTAGATTACAGCAACATTGTAGGGAATGTGTGTATTCTATTCCTAGATCTATTTCTGGGTTAAATTGGTCTCTATTCTTTAAATCTCTTTTACACCATCATTACATTTCATCTTAGTGGTGACATCACAATCTAGGCTTCACAGTTTATTAATTAGTCACATCTGATATTGAAGACATTTGAACAGCAGGACACGATAGGGAAGCTTTTCTTAAACACTTACCTGTTTGCATTGAAAAACTCTGAAAATTAGCTGTAACTGATGCAGGGCTTTTAATACCATTAACATGCATAGGCATTAACAACTGAAAGTACACTATATACATGAAATTATGCAGTACTTTTATATAAAATATAACGTAAAACAATATGGTGTGTCACACCAGCAAGGCATGCTGGGAGTCACTGAGGACACACCTGCCTTGAATTTGGTTTAAAAAAAAAACAACCCAGAAAATATGTAATTGGTTTATAAGATATAAAGATGCCTCAATTCAGGGAACAAAATGAAATAACTGCCAGCTCATGGTAGCCGACTTCTATACTCAACTAATAACCCAACCATGATCAAAGCACTAGAAGTAGAACCTGAAAGCACAAAATATCTACACTCTTTGATAATAAATTGAAAAAAAAACTTACTAAGACAGAGTTGTTTGAATCAAATGAAGCTTTAAATGCTTAAATTATAACGTGGATGTATGTAGGTGACACAATATTAGCGTGACAGTTTATTGAGGAAAACTGTACAGTTAAAAGGAGGCTCTAGTTACCGCCTAACCTGTATGTAAGATGATATATGGTTGGGCAGTGGAGGAAAGCAGGTTCCTTTTTGAATCATGAGGCACATTTACCCACAGATGAGGGCTTGTAGATCCTGCCCAATCATAGGTTGCTGAAACCAACCTTCCAGCTAGTTCCATAAATGCTTGATTGGTGATAAATCTGGTGAATGGATAACCCAAAGAAGTGCTGCAATCTAGTCGAGACATTCCAGGGAAACCTCGGCCCACACAGAGGAATTAAAACTGCAAGTTGGAAGCTGTACCAACTATATTTACACAAAAATGGTGCAAAAGAAAATAAGATTGGGATGCCGGACCTGCAGTCCCATGCTGGAAGTCAGCAATGCGGCCAGAGAGGCTGCATTGTGACTCAACTATTGTAACCCTATTAGAGGATTATGTATCCAGAGTTTAAGGTATTTCTAGTTGTAAACCAGCAAGTATTTATCAGTATACTAATGTGTCCACTTTAAAAGCATAGTTATTATATAGTTTCTTTGATCAACTATAAAAACGAATCAATGACAGTGTAATGATTCAATTCAGAGTAATTTTATGTATGTTTAAACACACACAAATGGCAATGCAATGACTTACTTTCCCTCACTAGGGATTTCCCCTTTAGACTGGGCATTTGTTCTGGGAGATAATCCTCTTTAGCATGCATCAGGGAAAGACAGGAAACATGTTTATTATGGTCTTCCCAGTAATCACAATCAAAATTAGTTTATATATGGATAGACAAATCTGTACCCATAAACCTGACAAAACAAGTCATGGTGAAAACTAGAAACAAGACTAAGGCTACAATGGAATCATTAGGACCAGATGCAGAAATAGGAGAGTTGTTACCTAGGACACAGACATGAACTTTAATGATTTTTTTGCCTGGAGGACCAGAATTCTTCTTAAGCGACTCAATCTGACTGATGGGTAAACCTCGTCTTGCCAGATTCAAGATATAATTTCTTGCTACAACATGGATCCCAATGCTGTACCTCAAGTTTGTATCTCAACCCTGGCAAGAAGTGTTTTGTTTGTCAGACAGAATGTACAGTATTGTGCAAAAACCATTTAGATTTGTTGTTTTAGCAGTGATGTAATAATATATAACATACTGTGAACGATTGGTCCTAGAAATTTCAAATGCGGATTTGTAACATATCTCGTATCATATTTGTAGCATGTCTTAGCCTTTTCACTGTTCTGAAAAAATAAAAATAAAAATTGTTTCTTGGCTACTATGCTTCCAAAAAGACAGTTACTGATCAGGCTTTTTCGGACTGTAAAAGGGTCAGCTGCCAATAACTTCCAACATCCCAATAAAGCTGCCAGATGCTGCTATTGCTCAAGTGTAAGGGTAGGTCGCAATAAGTGGGCTATAGAAGCTAATAGAAAGACTGAAAATAATTATACAGGTATATGGTCATTATACCATTGCTAATACAACAGTTTGCCTATTCTAATGGTGGCCTAGGATTTCTATCCAGTCCTGTATATTGGTTCCACAGGTCCCACATGACACCAAGTTAAATATGATACCTTTCCAGTAAAAAAACAGTATTGCACAATCCTTTTACCACATAAATGCTTAATCATGCTTTTTTGAATATATCTTGATTTTCTTTTTTTTTCGTGATATTGCAGCACACTCATTCAGAATACAAAACTGACATTAAGAAGGCTGAGGAAGTGGACGAAACCCAGAAAAATGTGCAAGCCAAGCTCTGTATATGACTGCTGCAATGATCAACATGGAGCACTGGGATTCATGCAGAGTACATATTGCATGCTGACCTGCGGTGTAGTGGACACTAAAAGATAATATTCAAGAAATATTCACACAAGTGTGCAGTCTTGCTGCCTATAAAGACATCCATGGCTTTTCTGGGGATTACAGTCAAAGCTTGTAATTAGCATGAAAGACTGGTGCTAGGGAGGATGAATGGGGAGAAATGACCTCTCCTATCGTTCTCCTCACATGCCTTATAGCTTATCTGGCCTCCACGTGGGAGGAATGTTTATGTACTGCTCAGGCAGTTCAAAGATGAGCAATGCCTAAGCCTTCATGTGACAGTTTAATTTGGAATATCTGGTTGATTGTCAGAGAATGTCTCAGAAATTGGGTGTGGTGGGGTGGGGTGGGTGTACTTCAGAAGGGGACTTACTAAACAGCTTTTGTATTCATGCGTTTGCTCTCTCTTCCTCTTCTTTCACACTTTTTGATTTCCTCTCGTCTCTGTCGCTAGGTGCCGTTCATCATGGTATGATGTTCAACCTCATGATTCTTGAAAAGGCATAATGATGATATATCTCTATCAGCCAGTGTAATTGGGAGCTGTTTTTCTGCCCACTTTCTTACAATTTGTTACACCAAATTGCAGAGAACTGACTGTGCATTTCGTTTTTCCCTTGCTTTGCCCTTCACTGTCTGGCAGACACAGACAGTGTAAGAGAAAAGACGAGAGGCCACTACGTTCAAGGACCCTTGAGTTGGTTGCGGGCCAAATAGCATTTAGTATAGGATGAATACCGATATCATCATTGAATATTAAACTTGGTAACTGTGGAAAGGTTAAATGCTTTGATATTGCTCTCAGGTAGTGGCTACATTATTTAAAAAAAAAACAATAACAAAAATAAAGCAATACAAAACCTTAAGTGTGCTATTAATTTTAGACTAGTCCATAGACTCCATAGACTATGACCAATTTCAGAAATAATTTAATACAGAGCCATCTTCTATTGCAAAAACCATCTATGATGTAAAATATTTTGTCTACCCATGCGAGACAAAAAAAACCTGTTTCTATGTATATCCATTTGCTCTCTCATACATGCATACAGAGACATATAAAGAAAATATGGATGAGCTCTTGAGGTAATGGCACAGTGGAGCAAGTGGTTAGTGTTGTCGCCTCACAGCTCCAAAGGTCCCTGGTTCAATTCCCTGTATACTGTGTATACTGGTTTCCTCACACATTCCAAATGCATGTTTAAGTCAGTGAGTTTTTAGGTCACTGTATTCAGTGCCCAGATAAAATGGAAGGGTTGTGGTAGGAAAGCATCCAGCATTAAACCCGAGCCAGGGCTAATATGAGGATCAGACCCACCCCTAATGGGAAAAGCTGAAAGAAGCTGAAGAAGTCATTTCATTATTTTTTTTCTTGTAGAACAGACTCTGCCTCCATTTCCATGTTGTTCTTGGTTCAGTCAAAAATGAAGTAAGTCTCATTGTTTAAAAGAACCGGAAGCCTTGGAACCAAAAGTAGATCTCTGTCTTTCTCCCCCTCTGTTTTCCTTTCTTTCCCAGTCCCTTTTTTCTCTCTCTATCTCAGAAGAGGTTCTATTTGTGTCTGATCATATATAGAGATAAATCACCATCTTATTAATTAACTTCTAACCTAGTGCAGGGAGTCTTAGGTATTGATTCAAGGACAATCTGCTTCAGACAAAGAAAAATCAGATAGCAGCACAAGCTATACCTTCTTATATACTACTTATTGGCTTTGGCTCTATACTTGTGCTGTTTTATCCCTCATCATTTGCCCTTTAATTCCTAAATCCTATGTTTCATATTTTCTGATCAAGCGGAATCAGAGTATCTGATCCTGACATACTATGATTAACATTATCAACACTGTTTAGACCTTGGTAACCTCAATTAGTTAATTAAGTGTTGCTCTGTTATTTTTCTTGAAAAAAAATCAGTTCCCTATTCCTTCTTGTGTATTGCAGGGCGGTGTCAGGACATGAGTGTTCGTACATGCCAAGCACAAAGGGAAATGCAAGCGATTGGAACATTTAATTACGTTTTAATCCGCACTGAATATCTTTCAGTCAGAACCAGCGGTACATTCGAGGTGAACATCATACCCAGATCTCAGCTGGAAGCTCATTTTTGTTTGTTTGACTTTGAAAAGCATATGTTTAAAAGTTTAGTTTTTGAAGAAGCCAGAATCCAAAATTCTCAATTTACCATGAAATACTGTAGCCTGCTGATTACACCTATCAACAGATCAAAGCAGTGTTTGTGGTTTCCTTGAACATCTCATCAAGTGAAGCCTGTCACAAGCAGCCGCATCTCAGCAGGTCTGGCTAAAGCAAGCAGGGGTTCTGAATTCTCCGAGCACGTAACAAGAGCTTTGACAGGTGCATTGTTAAAGATAGAGTGCACAATGTTGCCTCGTGTAGAGTTCTGACGAACCATGCCTTGCTGGTGTAATGCAGTTAAGACTGTACATCTGGATGCCGAAGGTGTCTGTAGTTTGAAGTAGGATTCAGTCCCAGTACCAAAGTCACAGATTGAGCTGCAGAGTTTACTATTAGTAGATAAAATGGCTTGACAAGCCAATCTACTGCTGTTTGAAACCTGCCTCTCCAGCTCCATTCCCCTGGTGCGTTTGCTAATTTGTATTTGCTTTAACATATGGTTAACATAATCATGCCAGTGCTCTGCATACATATTAATGTGGCCCTTTGCATAAAATGGGAATCAAATCACATTAGGATCGCAACAAACTTTGATTTCCTCTCTTAACATATCTTCAAGCAGCAGTGTGTACAGAATGTAGCAAATTATAATTTCACGACTTTTTAAAAGGATGTACTGCTTATATTGCTTATTCTACGTAACCAACATCATTTGGGAGTGTTACTGTTCATTTTGAGGCTGTTAAATTAACAAAGAGCAATTGATGTGAAAACAAATTTACATAATTGAACACTTCTATCTGTGCCTAGAGTTTTATAAACTGCCCCTCTCAATGGGTATGTGTGCTGCACAGTTTGTGGAGACTAGTAAAGACGGCAAGAAAGTTATAAGGGCTTTATTAATGATGAGATTTATTTTTGTTTCCTTTTCACTGTTCATGAGTATAATACAGGCATTGCACTTCTCTGACCCTTATACATGGGGCCTTTAATCTTTCAGAGATACTGTACATCAAATAACATGATTGTGTTTGTGCAGAACACATGACAATAAGGACAGTCTTAATATGAAGACTTTTATGCAAATAAGAAATCAAGACTACTGTTTTGCCCTGATTAGATTGTCTATATTTAATACTAATACATCATTATTGTAAAATGTACTACACTGTGCAAAAGTCATAACCCACTAATAGATTTGATGTATTGCCATAGTATAGGGACCATATATCATCAACAATTGGACCAAAATTTCAATTTTCACTATATTGCGCTATTCTGCTGATCTTCATAGTGTTTAAACATTCATACTGAACTTTAGCATTTACATTACTTTTCACACTGTCCCGATTCTGAGAAGGTGGTTTCTTGGCTGGTCCAATTCTATAAAAACATAATTTCTAATCAAGCTTCTTTGACCTGTAGAAGGTTCAACTTGCCATCCCGATGAGGCTGCCAGATGCTACTATTGCTCAAGTGTAAGGGGAGGTACTTGCCACTAAAACTGTGAAAAATTATTGTATATGGTCGTTATACCATTGCTACAACAGTGGTATATCTATTATAATGTGACCAAAGACTGCACATTACTGTGCTTTAATGTGCAAAAGTGGGTGCACCACCACATATCTACATCACTAATAGTGCACTATGAACAATATACTTAAACTACACACCAGGACTGATTAATTCAATTAATTACAGGCAGTGGTTCATAGATGCTTATTTAAATAAATAGTTTGTCAGTCTGCGAATGCTGCAATTTAATCAGACTTCACATAATCTGTGTTAACAACCAGTAATTAATAGTGTGTATAACTATATAAATATATCACATAAGACAATAAGCGGTCAGAAATGAGGATGTGAACATGATATGAAGTCTTTTTGGTGTACTGAAAAGCCCAAGAACAAGAAAAAATCCTTGAATTAATGGTTATAGATAATTTGCCACCACATTCCTGTATATAAACTACATGCAGGATCAGAAGAAACCTACCTGTAGTAGTAACATCTAAAGTATTCAGCACAGCACTTAGATAGGCCAGGAGCATTCTGGAATCAAGTGCAGTAAAACAAACATTAACATTCTTTGGCTACAATCATCGGAGGTAGATTTGGAGAAAATAGGAGAGGCATTGTATGTGATCTGCATAGCAATTAACGCAGTGCTTGTAAGATCTTATACAGACACGTGCCTTGCTTTCAAAGCCTATACACCTCCCGCTGCTTGTTTAGAACCCTAAACAGAAAGCAAAGGAGAGAAAAAAAAGGCCAAATCTGTTCTCTCTTTCTTCAAAGAGCTGTGTCACTACCAATTCAGACAGCTTGGACAATTTTGTCAGTGATATTGCGAGTTCTCTTTGTCAGCAACCAAGACTCTGACACTCCCACAAGGTACTGCTTTCCCACTGGTGGCCACACTATAAAAAGAACAATCAAAGTGGTCTGATGGAACTAATTTCATCTGGCCTTTCAGTCTCTCCTGCTCTGTCTTTGTCTGTCATCTCTGCTACTCTGACTGAACCTCTGCTGCCTTTTGCTTTGCAGTCATCCTTTATGATGATTCATTCTACTCAATAAGCTCCCAAGTAAGCAGATTTGTTCATCTCTTTTTTCTCCCTCTTTAAGAGGAATATTGTGATTTGTAGACAGAACATTCAGTTCAAATAAAGTTGCCTGAACTTCCATCAAACAGACATGCAAAAACAAAATGAAACAGTAAATAAACATAATAAGGAAAGAGCCCTGCTGGAAAACCATTGGCTGGATATGCTATGTCCACCAAACAGCTCAGTCAAGTCCACATCACATGCCTCAACTGTGATAATTAGATTAGTTTTCAAATGTAGAAGGCAAATGAGTTTCTGCGCAGGGCTGTCAGTCTCTCTAATAAGTTGGGATTTTGCTGCCAAATGAAGTGATACCAGCTGAGAGAAAAGCAGCCTTTTTGCATTTAGGCTGAAATAAATAAATGCATATGCACTAATAATATATTGCTTAATCTTCTGATAGATTAGATTAAGATTTGGCAAATGCATTTTGACTTAGTGGAGTGAAACTGGATATAAGGAAGCTTAGCTGTACTGAGACCGAGTAAACATCCCAATAGTATAAGTATTTCAGCATTAGGCATAATGCCTCAACTCTGTATAAGGTGCCAGCATTAAGGATAGGCTTTGATTCATGCGCGTTACTAAAATGTTGCATTATTTCAACTTGAAGGATGGAGCGTGCATATAATACAGTGAAGGTTTGATCAATAACACGGCTTGTTCTCTTGTGCAGGGAGCGCTTTTCTCTCTTCTGTGCCGCCTTCTCCGCTTCTCAATTATATTACAAACTCTTTAAGGCCATTGACAGTAAAATATAGAAGCCTCTATTCAAAGTTAAAAGTGCTTCACTAAGCGTCAGCAAACAACATCTTCAATTATTTTTTTTTGGTTCGCAAGCGGACAGCAATATTTATTACCTAAGACGATGTACTGTGCACGGTGGCAGAATATACATAGGTAGGTAGGTATTGTAGGATTTTTGATTAAAATTGATTTTCCTGCCCTTGGGAAGTTAAAAGTCAAAAACTGTTTCATGCACATTTATGAAAGTGATATAGTCTGTTGATGATTAAATCCCACATGTAAGTGTTTCATCTATTCTCCACAACAATGTGGCCTGTATAAATAACAATGTTCTATCTCAGCTTTTCCTGTATGCTCTTGTCATTTTGAGAAGGTTTGCGTCCTACTGGGAGGGAACAGAGTGACTTCCAAAAATGTACATCCGTGGCCTACTATAATATTCTGAAACCAAAGCCGACTGACTTTACTTATTGTTAGTCATCATAAAGGAACTCCTTGTTTTACGAAGGACCGGATTATGATGTTTCAAACTTACATAGGCCTATCACAATCATGAAATTTAGGTGATGATTAGTTGTTATATAAATAATTGCGATTAACGATTTAATCAACCGTTCATTGAATGCAACTAATGAAGTACAAACCTAAAGTGTCTGAACAGCCATGTTGCGCCAACTAGTCATGTTTGATTAGCAGCTACTATTGATTACTTTCAAAATGATACACTGCATGTGGATTCAACCACAAAACTCACACACATGCCTACAAATATACAAACATAAAAACAATCCACGACAAACTACAAGCTACCAACATTACTCAGCACCACCTTCTAAACCAGTTATAGCACCAAGCTAGAATTACACCCCTTAGGGATCAATGAATGCATCGACTGCATTCTTTTATTCAAACTTAAATGCAGAAATCTAAAGACTGTGGAAAAACTGTGGAAAATTACTGTAGTCCTATTTAATCGTGATTTTTTCAAAACAATAATAGTTTTTTTTCCCTCACTATCAATACATTAAACATTCAGTATTTTTTTACAAAATTTTTATTTTGCAACTGTGGATACATGTAAGTGTTTATAGTAAATTTATAATAAACTGTTCATTTACTATAAATGCAACTTACAATGGATCGTATCCCCATTGTAAACTGGGGACTACCTGTCATTTTTCTCCAAGATATATGATATGTTACAGAATTCTGAAAATAAATCATGATGAATATTACAGGTTTGGAATCATCATATAATGTTGTATGGCCTGATTCACAGAGCAAATGACACTGCTCTGCTGTTGTGTTCAGGCACCTGATTAATGATTTATCTCTGTCCCAAAACCCACGCATCTGTCTCTAACAGTTTGCAGGCTGGCCACACCTCACCAAGTACATCACCAGATGTTCCCACCAGAGATGTCTACCAGTCTCCACTCATAGCAAACAACTTCATTATCTCTGTTTGTTGCTGCAGTTTTATTTTTTAAGATACTTGTATTTACATCTGTGTAGGTATGCTGTGCTGGCAAATTTCTAATACTACAGTGCTGGAGTGACTTACCACTACAGTGTTCCATGTGATTTGATACTACTATGGTTTATTCAGAAAAAAATCATTATGGCTAAAAAAAGGACATGATATTTCATGACTATTTTAATAAGATTAACATTACCATAGATATTACCCAATCAGTCTGCCTATCATGGAATATAAGCAACAACCCATGAATTAAGCTGACATATACGACACCTTTGGTCTATTAAATGTCAGTATTTCATTGTGTTAGATTGCTTTGAACATTGCAAACTGGCCTTGTTCAAATGATCAGCCATACCACTACTCATATCAGTATAATTATGAAGACTTTACATGCATGGCATATGCATGCATGATTACAATAATAATTAGCATCATTATCATAACAATAGTAATAATAATCATAATAGTAATGTTAATCAGCACATGCTTACTGATTATAATCATTAATGGGATGATATAGCAGTTCCTGAAAGTAATAATATTAATATTAATGACACAAAGAATCGGATTTATGTAATTGAAAAAACTTAATCCAGGTGATCCCGGTCCTGTTGTTGGCTCGTACTGGCATGCTGCACAAATAAGGTCTCCCTAAAATCGCACCATGTAGGAGCATCCATGTTTGCCCCATGCCCAGCAGTTTTGTTCTGGCGGCTTGCTGGATTACAAGCTTGTAAAATCTGCTCTGGATTGTCAGAGCTTTGCTGTGACTGGAGAACTGGCTGAACCACTGACCAAAGCAGCTTCACGGTACACTTAAAGGATTTTTGCAATTCACATAAATAGCCGACAGAAGCACAATCAAACATGCATGCAAACCAAAACAAGACTCAGAAGCTCAGATGAGCAGAGCATATAGTCAGAAAGCATAATGTAATGTTTACCTAATTGTAATGTACTTTAACTCTGTTTAACATTAGGATGGATGTTTTGCCAGTGCGTCAATGTAAGTATTTGGTGACAACTCATCCTCTTTAAATTCATGCTGATGTACTTTTATTATGTGCAGTTTTCCCTTATGTTCACTGAGCAATGACATGAGGAAAAAAGAAGTAATGAAATTCAGCTGAGGCATTGGATTATAAATGAGGTTTGCGGCAGGCGCCTTAATGTTATTTAGATTTCTGTGTATTGAGACCTTGTTCCAACTCCCATCAGCAATGCGGCAGAATCAAATATGAATATAAGCTGATATAAGGAAATTGGTTTGTTATGTGCTGATGCTTTGGAGACCAAACCCTGCGTGGGCAATGGAGAGAGGGAAAAGAGCAATCCAGGCAGAGTGATGTTTTAATTACTTGAACTGGAATGATAACACTTCACTCCTGAAATGATACAAATTAATAGGGCTACACCCGCAGTCATCTGCCTTCATCGAGCGTTATTTTGGGAACACGGCGTGTTTAGTTTGCCCCTCGTGTCAGACTCTATTTCATCTTCTTTCAGGGACGAATCTGGAAATAGGCTTTTCCTACAGGGCCAGCTTTTAAAGACTGATTGTACCATCATAACATTTGCTGCACAATTAAGTTGTCTGCTGCTATGGTTATGACTGCTGGACAGAATGAAAGATGAACATAGTGTACATTTGCATGGGACCAATTCAATTAGTCCAGATATTTAGGAGCAATTAATAACAACATTCTTGTTTAGATTTTTGCCTTTAAGATGTGTTATGTAGTAACTACTTAATCTAGTCGAGACAGGCCATTACCACATAATATACCACATTGGCATTTTAGCACTGTGCATTGATAGACGTTATTATTGCACAAATACAAAGTACTGCTTGCTATCCAAGAGAACAACTTAAACAGCCACGCAGAACAGTGCAGCACAGCTATTTTAGTTGAGACTGTTTTTGAATCATCTTGGTGTTTCTATTCATAGTTTTGTTTATGTCCACAATGTTTCTACAGTTTTATTGACAACAACATAACAGATTTAAGTGTCCTCAAACCTCAGAACTGTTATCGTGCCAGTTCAACTAGTTTCAGATTTGAATCTCATTGGAAGTCTCTCAGATAAACTTGAAGCTTTGATAGGACTGTAGATGTTTGCCATGTATGTACTATTTGGTGATACTACTTATTGTCTTGGTCCAGAGTACATTTGATCCAACCCAGCTACCTCAGTTTGACCAAAACACTTGCACAGTGCTTGTACTTTTTAACTATAGCTATACAGTTTCTGACAATATATAAACACAGTTTAGCCTCCAGGTCCCCAAGTACACCCCTCTCTGCCTAAAACATGCTTTATGAACCTCATGGTATACAGCCATAGGCAGCTGTCTGTGTTGAATTAAAAAGGACTGAACTAAAAATATAATAACAGAATTGTGAGAAGGTGGTTACTGCTATATGTGAACATCTGTAAAATTTCAACTGGTTCTGCTCTATGTTTTGTATTTAACCTCAGTTGAGCTAACCAATTTACTCAAAAACACTGAATGAATGGAAACGTCAACCAAAAAGTTGATCTATAGCAGCAAAAGATCAGTGTTCCCCACAATTGTTTCTGATCCTGCTCTCTTTGTCAATGTGATGACACTTACATCTGTAACCAATAAAATGCCATAGTGTAACTGGTCATTATTTTCAACGTGTAAAACGTAAAATAATAATAACTAGAAAATGCAGCTCCCGGAGGAACTGTGGATGTGTGTTGCATCGGTGCCGTTGGTTCTGACCTGGGCAGGTCTGAGACCCGGCCGATTCCGGT
>JAUZSU010096906.1:0-19950 GCA_034780255.1 Parotocinclus maculicauda
ATATATATATATATATATATATATATACATATATATACACACACACACACACACACACACACACACACACACACACATATGATCGTCGGCGGATCGGCAAAACAAGAAATAAAAAAAAGTCTGGCCTAAAACAACAGCTATCTAGTTAACATTATTGTACTCCTATGAAAAATTATGAATCATAGTAATTGTAAAGGAATACGACGCTCTACTGAGGAGTTGTTTCTGTGTATTTGGTTTAATAGATTTCAAATTCTTTTAAAAAACAAACCAATTCCTTCTGTTTTCCATGGAAGATTGTGGCCAAATGGACGACTCCTGAGATATGGTGGCCATGTTATTGACAGTGCACAGTAACAAGCTTTCTGCCATTCCCTTTCATCTGCTCTACAGCGCTGTGTGAAATCACCCTCCATTTATTCAGCGTGATAAGTCACACACAGGCCTCTTCACATCGGTTCACCTTATTCAAACACACTGGCACTCCGGATACACAGTGTCCATGCTATTCTCTCCTGGCCTTTCGTTTTTTTCCCTTTGTATTTTCAGCCATATCACCACACAGAATTAGAGCTCATCTTATACAGTCCTATTGATTTTCTCACTGCATCAAAATAATGGCAGAAGGAAGGAACTGGGATTTGACTTTAATATACTTGAATAATTTTTTTTTGTGTTTTTTCCCACTTCCCTTGCTGCCTTGTGGCTTTCATCTACAGTAGCTCTCAAACCAAGTCCCTGTTTATATTGTTTTTCATAAGTTTATTATGTGCATTTTTATGTAAAGTGCTTCGTACGTGTATCATAAAAGATACTCCCATCAGAGGATGCACCAGCATTCACCTAAAGCCAAGAACAAGTGCTGGCTCTACTTTGTTTATTTACACTCACAGTTGTGTTTGACTTTTTGTGAACCCCTTTAAAAAAATTTAATTGAGACAATGTTATTCATTTATTGAGGTAACTATTCCAATGTTACATATCTGTGAGTAGAAAAAGGATGTGATACTGTGGGATTAGCAGGTAAATTGAAGTTGTAAACTTGACCATCAGGTGTAAGTAAGCACCCTGTTGTAATTAAAGATCTATTTAAGTCTGATCTGCACAGCACACGTTGTTGATGCGTATCGGACTGAAAGATGTTACAAAACCACCTCTTAAGGGTTTGGGTTCTAACAATTTACAGTTAGACAGATTGCTTACAAATGGAGAAAATCCAAAGTCATTATTACCCTCCCCTTCAAGAGCATGATGTATAAAAGTGTGTGTGGTCACAAAGGAACCGCTGTAAGGTCTCAAAGGAAACCAGGGTAACTTCTACACTAGTTTAACAATGCCCAAGTTTAATTTCTTGACTCTGTTCAATGAACAACAATGTTGTACATTAAAGTGCTACAAGGAGGACGCCAATGCTCTCCAGAAACAACTGCAGTTTGCTAAGAATCACATGTAAATGAAATAGAAAGTATACATTTTACAATACATTTTTAATGTATGGATGAATAAAAATGCTGCATTGCAGCTCAAGAACCTTATCGCTTTTTTTAAATTATAGAATTGGTAGTATCGTGGCTTTAGCCTGTTTTGCTGCATCTGAGCCAGGGTGGAATTAAACCAGGAAATTCTAAATAAAAATGTCCGAACATCTGACCATGAACTGAATACAAAGAGAATGTGGCTGGTGTAGAATGATAAAGAGCCTAAGCCATCTTGAACTATAAAGAATGGTTAAAGATGAAGTCGATGTTTTAGAATAACAATGCCAAAGCCCTGACCTTCAACCATTACACACGTTGAGAAAGGACCTGAAGTAAGCAATTCATGCGAGGAAACCCACCAGCATTTCAGAGTAAAAAATAAAATCCTTCCCAGCTGATAGGCAAGACTAATCCACAGTTATCAGAAATATTATTTAGCAGTTATTGCTGAAGAAGGGAATCACACACGATACTAACATCAAAGGTTCAGATATGTTGACACGCATGACAGGGGTAAAAAATAATGACGGTAATGCCATTTATGCTGTTTGCAGGGACTTCTCTATAAACCATAATGGGTTCAATGACTGTAAAAGGAGAGTTTTCCCTGAAGTGAGTTTTTACAGGGTAGAATGCCTGCTAACACACGAAAACACACTAACTCTAATCAAATAAAGCACAGGGATATAACTAATGACAATAAACACAAAACCACATCAGAAGGGAGCAAGGCAGGATGATTTAACTGCCAGGCTGTTTTCAGGGCACGTCAACCTGAAAAATGGGAGTGAGGTCAGGTAGATTAGTGGACAGTCAATGGGTCTCAAATGTGGTGACGTCCTTTGTCCAATAAAACCTTTTGGCAGTCTTTAATGTCTGTTTTCCTGTACAATTTACAAAACACTTGGTTCTCTCTCTGTATCCTTTAGGCACTGGTCAGTTACTAAACCTAAACAATAGGGCAGGGCAACTGGTGGACCTTTAGTCAGTCAAGTAAATAAAAAAACTAAAAAATTGTAGCTATCACCTAGTGCCATCTAGTTAACATATAGTTGTTTTAAGTCAATGTCCTAACCTTCATCTGTTACAAATGTTGTGGAAGGGCCTAAAGCAAGCAATTATTGAGAGGAAACCCACTAACATTCCAGAGTAGAAACTAAAATCCTTCCAAGCTGATATTCAGGACTGATCAGGTAATATTAATTAGTTATTGCTGAACATGGTAGTCACATAAGATGCTGAAATCAAAGGTTCTAAGGTATTGAATAATTTTCCTCAATAATAAATGACCAATTGTGTTAATTGTTTGCAAGATTTCCAAGCTTTCAAGCGCCACTGTAGCCTTTATTGTAATTTATTTCTCATTTCAATGTTTACTCATTGTGTGCTGAAGGAACACTTAGATAAACCTATTATCACTCATATAAATGCTTTGCAACATGCACATTTAACAACTCTTATTTCATGAGAACCACTTACCATTGGCGGCCCATTAATCTACAATGTCTTCTCTGTGTTCTTTCTTTCCCGGATTGAAGTCTGGGCTTTTTGTCTCCACACAAAGCAGTAATCAATAAAGTTGTAAATTTGGTCCGAGGCGTAATTTATTTCAAGTCGAAGGGGTTGAAAGAAACCAGAAACACACAGTCAATATGAAGTTCTTTTGATTAATAGCCTTATGTTAAAGGTTTTCAAATCCAAAATGGCAGATGGACTTTAATGAAGCATACCCCAGGGTTGTTGTGCAACATAAAGGTCAGGTGTTTGCAATTTCAGAAATCTGAAAGTTAATAGTATTCTGACCATGGTGCGCTTCTATTCTGGAATGGGACGGCATGGTGCCTCGGTGGTTGGTTCCATTGCCTCGCAGCAAGAAGGTCCTGGGCTCGATCCCAGGGAGGTGCAGTTGTTTCTGTGTGGAGTCTGCATGATCTCCCCATGTCTGTATTGATTTACTCTGGGTACTCCATTTTCATCTCACAGACAACAGGCATGCATTAGGTTTATCACTAGTCCTAATATAATATTGTGTGTCACTCAAATGCTCATTGATGCTGATAGCGACACTACATAAACCAAATAAGCAAACAAAAAGCATTCTGGAATATATTCTGGACCCCGCATGACCCTGGCCAGGATAAGTACATTCGCAAGAGTCTCTATTCCCATTGTTATTTCTTATTAAAAGAATAACTTAAACTATCATGTTTGTAAGCTCAAAACAAACCTACTGTGCCAATCCACAGCAGAGCACAAGCACACAGTCACTCATTCACATGAGGGAAGGAAAAGGGAAGGACATATTACTGTACACTGTAGTTAAATTTAATAATAATATAATCATATAGAACAACAAAAATGCATCCAATTTAGCGCTCATTATAGCAACAGTGGATTCCTTCTAATGTTCTAATGTAACCAAAAAACACAGCTTCAAAAATCATATCTTGAGGTATTTTAAGTTAAGAATAGTTTTACTACATACCACTTGTGTCCAACGTCACAAAGAAAATCACAATTATATTATTTCAATAGAACCTTGCCTGCTATGTGAAATTCATAACATGTAATGGCTTCCTATTCACTGTATATTCCCAGCACATAATGGCTTTGTTGAACATACTTATTGCACCATATGCCTAATTAAGAAAGTGACAATTGACAAGAAATGCCAATCAAAACTCAGAATATGTCATTACTTTTCTTTATATGACACAAAATATTTTTTTTATTGGAAATGAGTGTGCTTGATTAGCGAAGTTATAAGTGTATGTGCCTGTCATATTGTTGGTAGTACTCCTCTGACTTTTTTTTGTAGTGAATGGAAAAGAAAGAAAGAAAGAAAGAAAGATAGAGAACAGATAGAGAGAGAGTATATTTATATATATATATATATATACACGTATATATACACTATATAGTGTATAACAGAGTTTAACAGAGTCTGCAGACATTTCAGGGATTCTGTAGTACAAAAGACGACAGAAAATTAATTTAGCCATCACAGAACGACAAATGAGTAGTGCTACTTTATCAACCATGTTTCATTTAAGCTGTTCAACAAACTGAAGTCTAATGTATGTATGTATGTATGTATGTATTTATTTATGTACAGCCACGGCTATGATAGCACACTAATGGTTCATAATTCATGTTTAATGATGCACTTCAGTTTGTTATATGGAGCAACACATTTCTGAAAAGCTCCTCTTCAGAACCAGCACTAGACATATTAGGATGCAATCAGCATGACCGCATGACTCAATTATGGCTTTTGCATTTCGCTTACTTCCACTTTTTTTAAATCATTGTTTCCCTGTAAGCACAAAATGGGTGAAAGAAAAATGTAGAACATAATACACAATTGAAAGAAAATAGATGAATTTAGACAAGACGTTGAGTGTAAAGGAAGAGAGCCAAGAGGATAAGACAGATGGAAATTCAGAACACACACACCCATAATATTGACTTAGCAAACAGAACAAATACCTCAGGGTAGTGGACATGAGGCATTCCCTGATCTCTAGCCAAAAACAATGGGGCAAAGAGCAAGCATAGCAACACAGGCTCTTTTACATCCAATACAAACCAAAAGGCATTATATACAGTCAAACTATGTCATTCAACTACACAAACTCCTACTAACATACAATATATTATGTTTCCTATAGCTATCTCACAAAACCACTAGATCCTGCAATAACAAAGGGCAAGCCAAAAATCCTAGGTAAAAATTAATTCCATGTGTGTTTAGCATCTTAGCTTAGATAGCTTTCAGAATGAAATTATCATAATTCTTTTTTTAATAACACCCATTTTATAGTTTAAACTATTGTTTAAAAAACATAACCATAAATCGAAATGAAAATTCCCTATATTTTATGTATATTCGAACATAAATTAAACATAAAACAAAAATTATAAAAGTGCCTGCTGGTGTAACGATGCACTCTGCTCATGTTGCAAGTTCACAATTTGATTCTCTCATGATCGATTGTCTGTTAGATAAAAAAAGTACTCTTTTGTTTCTAAAGTGTAAACAATGGAAAACAGTGCACATTTTAATATACATTTTTAATCTAAAAAATTTTTATTAAAGGAAATGACTAGAAACAGGGTTTAAACTATAAACAAAATGCTTTATTGTGGCTTCACCAAATCTTATTCATTCTTAATAAGAAAACAGGGTCACCTTTTGCCAGCAATCCAAATAAATGGTAAAAATACAAATTAATACAAGCATTGGGTTATATTTGTGTGTTCAAATTGAACACTTACTATCCAAAAATAATTTATGACATTGTTGAAATATGAATATGACCTTCATTTAATCATTCACTTTCTTAATCCTGAACAAGTTCGCAGAAAGACTGGTTCTAGCAGGTGGCACAGGGCACAAGGCAAAAATACTTTTTAAACTTTCAAGTCAGAACACCATGTGAATTGGAAAAAAACCTGAATTATCACTGGTAATTGTACTTTTACTACAATTTGTACTTTACATTATTGCTAGTAAGTATAGTAGTATCATATTTTATGTTTAAATTGAATTTTTAGTAGTAAGAATTATACACTGCTCACAAAAATGTGGGAGTATTCCATTATGAGGCATTTCAGTTTTTAAGTATTCCCAAATTTTTGTGAGCATTATATTTTTTTATGTTAAAAAATAATAATTATTTTATAATCACATTTTACTTGGACAATTTTATTTTCTGAATAATTTTCTGAATTTTTTTAAATATTTAAATATTTTTTCTTGCCCCCTGAATGCCTGGTGCATTCTTTTTGCAGTGTTGCCTATTGCAAATTGTTTCAGGTATCACAATGTGCGATATATCAATTATTGGTCCAAGATGAATCAGGAATCACAACTACGTTTAACAAGAAAATACTTTATGCGACTAAATGGATCATCCATTATTTGACTACTCGATCTGTATGCACCCATCACCTAAAGCCTTTCCCCATTAAAGGAATTTATTATCATGTTAGAAACTGGCATCTTAAATCTTGTAAAAAATATTATAGCACTAAGAGATGTATAATAACATTTACAGTTTATAACAGCAGCAGAACAGTTTCACTACATATATACACTTCTACTGAATAATCTCCCAAGAGTACACACAGATAATAGTATTAAGGATTAACGCCTTATTGAAAGAGCCATTAACAGACAACACTGAAGTAGTTTAAATTATTCATGTATGTGTAAGACATGTGTAGACAAATAAGTAAAGAGGGACACAATCAATCATGCATCATGCAGTGTGGTCAATATGTGCACTATGTGCACAACAAGGTACTAAAGCAATAAAAAAGCTTGCTTTGAATGTCCTGAGGCTTATAAGGGACTGCTTCAAGCACCAGAAGAGCACATCTTTGTGGTTTAATCAAGAATTAGGTAAACAGGTCAAACATTAAATTTACATTTATGACATTTAGCAGATGCCCATATCCAGACTGACTTACAACTGATACAGTATTACAATCTGAGCATTTGTGGGTTAAGGCTCTTGCTCAAGGACCAAGCTGTAGCTTGGCTAAAATGGGATTTGAACTCTGGATGTGCTGGTCCATAATCCAGTACCTTAACTCCTAAGCTACCATGTCCTACATATTGGACTATATGAATAAATGTTTCCACAATCAATTATTGTTGTTATTGAGAATTAATTTGCTGTCAGGTCTTGGAGTACAATAATTATTTCAACCAGAGGATTTTTACAGCATCTACGGTTTTGTACATAAAAAGGAAAGCTTTTAATTTCAGCTGAAGTGATCATGTCCTTGATCTTGAACCATGGTGTATTTAGGTAATTTTGTCCAGGATAATGCAGTGTGACCCCAAGTAAATAATAGAAACATTTCAAGAAATAAGAATGTATTGTGAAGAACAGCGTTTTATTCTTGCCTTTTGAGGGAAATCCAGTAACAAATACAGAGTCAAGAGAATATAGGTTTTACAGAGTCAAGAGGGGAGGTAACTGATTCTTTGTAATTAAGGATAGGATTAGCTATAAGCAGAGGATGCTGTATGTTTGCAGTCAATTATATATAGTACACAAGTTTATATAAATCCCTTTGAAGCATGTTTAGCATACTTAAATAGCAAGTACTATTTCTGTTTGATTATGGGTAAAGTCTAGGATTTTGACTTGGTGCATCCATATACTTTCCTATAGTTACCCAGGGAAAAATGTACTGTGATGTTTCATAGTAAAACTTAAAACTCCACTATACATTTTTGGTGGTAATTTGGTCACCTAATGGTTTTACTGTCAAAGATTACAGCACATTTTACCTGGCTACTCCTTATAGTTATCAAGTATATTTAAAAACCAAATGCAGAGTTATCCACTCTAATAATAGAATATTGTCAGCAACAAGTCCAAAAGCCACATGTTCTGTATTAATGCCCTTGGCAATAATATTTACATTTACAGTGATTGCAGCATTGATGCAGAAAAGTAAACAGAGATAGAGAAATATGTGAAATCTAAAAGATGACACCTGGATCTCAAGGGACGTCCATGTATCTTTCAAGAAAATTCTAAATCAAATGTTACAAACATTACAAAGATATAGCTGTGGAAAAAGAGGGTAGGGGTACTAGACTACCCCGTCTGCAGTCATGACCTACAGTGCATCCGGAAAGTATTCACAGCGCTTCGCTTTATCCACATTTTGTTACGTTACAGCCTTATTCCAAACTGTATTAAATTAATCTCTTTCCTCAAAATTCTATACAAAATACCCCATTATGACCATGTGAAAAAATCTGAATGTTCAATCGGAACAATTGGAAAAAGTGAAGCGCTGTGAATACTTTCCGGATGCACTGTATTCCCAATAGAGGATGTGTGGAAAATTTTGAAATGAAAATGCTGCAAGGACGATTAAGTTGAACATACAAAATATTAAATATTAATTAAATAAAAGTAAATATAAGAAACCCTCCGTTTTCCCTCATTTTTTCTTTCTTTTGCACAGTTGTAACTGCAATGTGATCCTAATGCCACCAACACTAAATCATTCTGCTGCTGAAGGGCATGAATAGTATGTCCATTTTGTAACCATAGTACCAGAACTTTATGTTGTAATTTCAGTATAGAACTTCGTAACATAGTAACTGCTGTTACCACCAAGCAACATAAGCTTCTCAAAAACTTTCATATATAAATAACAAGAAATTATTAAAGTGTTTAAGAGCAGTCATGTTTTAGTACTTGATTTGTCACTTTGATGACACAAATGTTATTAAATTTAATTTATTACTGTAATTACTACTTGTACTACTCTATTACTCTAAAGAGTTTGCAGCATTATAAGAGGAATAAGGGATAGTTTAGCTAATGTAGCTATTACCAAACATCACTACATTGCTCTGGAAAAGGGGCTTAAGTTAATGCCCAGGAAGCTTTTAAAATATGTAATTTCCTGACCCAGTGATGCATTTGCTCCCTTTACAATATCAGTAGAGTCCAGCCAGTTCTTTTCATGGAGGCCACCCAAGTGCTTGGCAAGATCTCTGGCAGGTCTACCTGTGCGTACCATCGGATCCCTGAAACTGATTTAAAATGCTCTTTTATTAAAATGGTTTTTAATCTACCAAAGTTCTCAAACATCAATCCACTGCTACACTCTCTTTACAGGCACCCAGTATCTCCATGCATCATGGTTTGACTGCCTAAAAAGATAAAATTGTAGTTTCTAAAAACAATAACCGTCTTTACTGTGTACCTCGTACCCTTCAAGTCTCAATCATATAGCCTGACAGGACAAACAGAAGACAATTCAGCAAAGACTGCCATTGCATCTACAGACTGTGGCTTCTACCAGCACCAACTCTTAACAGGGGTTTAGTTAGACATGTTTTGGGCTGTAAGTTATTTATGCTAACATGAGGATGTCTCTACTAAAAATATGACCAATCTAATTCAAATTAATATCTATAGTTCTTTTTACAATGGAGCATTGTTTCAAAGCAGCATTACAAATATTTAGGTCAAAAGTCCTAATTGGCCCTAAAAGTGCAGTCGAAGATGTTAAATGAAATGCCCTATTTGCCCTCATATGATAATGATGGACATCTATACAATAGCAGACACCACATCTGGCACTCCAACATGAATCCAAGGAGTTTGAGAATTTCCTAATACTGTGGTTATGATGTAAGAAATCCCTGGCATCAGCGCTCAGGTTCAGACAGAGTGAGATAAAGCAAGCAGACTGGGATCACAGGCTGAACCTCCTGTGGGAAGGTTTTGATATGAATTTGTGAGACAGACAAAAAGAAAATGCCACGGACAGACCTGCTCTTAGGACCATGGCACAGGGCTCTAAAAAAAGAGACCACAAGAAAAAAAATCAGAAAGAAATAAAGAGGAAAGGAGAGGACAAGGGGGACAAGATTTTTTTTTCTATTCATTTTCTGCCCAGACAGCATCCCTTGGGGAGTGCTGCAATCCCATATTGTCTAATGTAGCACATCAAGTTCAAGCTTAGTAATGCAAGCTAAGCAGAATGCACTGATCCCAGAAATAATTTCTTTCTCTCTGAATGTCAACGACAAGGAGAGTTTAAAGAAATGGAACAAACGTAATGCTTAAGTCGCATGATGGTGGCATGCTATTCTGCTTATAATGTTGGGTAGAAAGAGAAATCCAACAGAAGCTCTGTTTAAACAATGTAGATTATCAAAGGTTTCAGTCGCAAAAAACAGTGGTACAGTAAAAAAATTACGACTGTGTAAAAATCAAAATAGGTCGACACAAAGGACAAATTGTTATACAAATAAATCTAATAGATAGAGGGGGAAAAAGCACAGCAAAATGTCATAAATCTGTTAATTAATATACATGTGTACTTCATTTAGTTAAATACATTCTTTACATATTGTAAGCTTTTTTGTTTTGTCTTTCAAACAGCCAGAAACCAGGCTCTATTAAAATGTAAATTCTAAATTACCTCATTACAGCTCATTTTTTCCCAGATTTTCTGATATAATTATTTAACAAATGCTAACTTTTATGTGGTATCCAACAATAAAATAGCACTTCCAATTTACCATCCATCCATTAACTTCCACTTAATCCATATGGGGTCGTGGGCCAGCTGGTGCCCACCCAGCAACTCCGGGTGCAAAGGCACCCTAGACAACCCTAGACAGAGTGCCAATCCATCTAGGGGCGCACACACCGTCACGCACACAGTCACACACTAAAGGCTACTTTAGAGATACCAATTAACCTAACAAACACACCTTTTGACTGTGAAAGGAAACCAGAGTACCTGAAGTAAACCCACACAGACATGGGCAGGACATGCAGTCTCCACACAGAAAGGACCTAGGCCGCTCCACCCTGCGATAAACCACGGAGCTTCTTGCTGAGAAGCAGCGGTGCTACCCACCGAGCCACCGTGGTACCTTCCAATATACCATGATTGTTTAAAGTTGTTCGTTAATTCTGATACTGGTCCTTAATGAAACAAAACAACAAAGTTTCAGGTTTTATTTGTTATGTACAAATGGTTATGCTATCCTGTGGCACATTTTCCCACAGATGCAGCAGCTGGGCGTGTAGAGCACCAATCTTTACATCATCAGTTGAGGCACTGTCAGTCAACAGCAAAGGCAGGAATGAAGCTCTCACCGCAAGGCCTCCATATCCGAACCCAGATCCCAACAGAACCAGGACTTGACAGTTCATTGTAGCCTGGGTTTCTCGTTATTTTAAAATTGGGACACTTCTGAGAGTGCACGGGAAATGATCCGGTCAGAGGCAGGGGTGTGTAGTGGAGGTTCCACCTGTGTCTGGATGGTGGATAATGAAACTGTGGGAGTCACTCGTGCTTGTCGGTAGATCAAACAATCCTCTTTACTTGTGGTCTGTCTGGATCCTGTTTGCTATGTGTGCATAGCCTCACAGAACTGCAGTTCCCAACACCTATTAACAGCTAAACTACCTAGATGGCCAACAATTCTTCAAAACGACCATCCTGTTTCTCTCAGTTCAATGATGCGCCCCCTCTTGAAGTCAGCCAACTGGGCAGAAAGTATTTGAGACAGTCACAGAGGCATGTCTAACAGTTAATGATCTCTCACCAAGAGGTAAACTACCCAAAACTAGTCTTTGTAGGGCAGCAGAGAAGCATTTTTACACTAACTTTTAGACCCAGTGCCTTATCAGCCCACACCTGTAATCATTTACATATCTTTTTGAGACATAGCAGAATGCCAAGGTTTGCATCAAACTGACATTTCCTTCTGGGTAAGTTATTTTTTTCTTCGTGACTGAGTATACGTCCAATTGGCTTATTATGATTGGCGGTTTACATGACCGTCATTAAATTAAAATCCCTATGTTTTAACACAGACCACCGTACATGTCTGGCACTTTGGGGGGTCTGATAACCCATAGCATAAAATGTCAACTAAGACTTCTAAGAGCTTTCCAACAATTTCTCTGCATAGGCGCTGCTTTTTTTCCCACCAGCTTCCATTTACCACAGCTTTCTTTTGTTGCCTGTAGAAGCCTTTGAGGAACACATTTCACTGTAACTGGCAGGCTGCTATGAGATAAAGGGAAATTCCTGGTCACATTTGAAGAGATTGCAGAAGCGTCCACCATCAAAAGCATCTCTCATTTTCAGGGATTTGGCTGTGAAATCTGTCAGCGTTGACTCTCAGCAGAGGGTGCTTTTTTTTACAGACCCTGTGAAAAGAGCAAAACAGATTGGCTCGACTGCTCGGGGCATTTCAGAAGCTGCATTAGACCCCAACGCTCGGCCATTCAAACCATTTTAATTTCTGTCCTCCTGATTTCTCCCAGAGAAGTTCTGGGGTGAAAGCGGTCCTGCTGTCAGCCTTGCCCCAAAGGATGACATCCATCAAAGGCTTTTGTGTGACATTTATTACATTTATAACATTATCAAAAGGGCATCCGACAGAGGTCCCCTGTGAAGACGACTTTATAATCGCTCTTATATCCTCCTCTATTCCGATGGGTCTGAGATTATTGCACTGGCTAAAAATTGCCACGGCCTCATATTGCCTGACCCCAATAGGAGTGAACGCCAGGAGGTGGCATGGGAACAGAAATGAGAAAACTTTCAGGTGGAATAAAGGTTAGCCTATGTAGGACGGACACAAAAGCTTTTTTTGGGGGTGGCTGGATGGCATATTCTAATTTTGAACCTAAATCACCTTCATTTGGCTGTGCAAGTCTGAGACCTGCCAGTCACAAGTTTTTACCCACTTAGAGCAATTCTATCACAATCTGCTAACAGCAGTGAACCCGATAACAGCCATGTCATGGTCTTTGTGACAGAAATCTTTAAATCTAAATTTGGATGACTCTCAGTGTTGAAACATGCCTCATGACTGATTGCTACTGATTGCATCTATGATTGAACCCAAGTGTGACAGCAGAGATAGGAAGCATGTGTCATAGGCTTAATGACTGCAAGAGTTTCATGTCAAACACAAACATTCATGGCCACACTTTAATTTTTGGTACATTTTGACAGTGGTTGTAAGGTTATTCTTCCTATACCCACTATATGGCCAAAAGTATGTAAAGCCCCCTACAATTAATGATATCTGCTTGTTAGTCCACAGTCACTGCCAATAGATTCATAATATAAAGCCTACAGGCATGGAATCTCCTTATACAAACAGTGGCAGAATATTTTCAGTATGGCCGCCTTCAGCAACTTGCATTAACACTATTTATTAACACTATTTATTTTGGATTAAGATCAAGTCTTCAACGATTCTTTGGAAGAATTACTTAGGGTGCTTAGCGCCACTGTCTTGCTGCAGGACCCTCTCTCTCTCTCTATCGTTTGCAGATAGACGACTCAGAATCAATTGTTCAATCATCCTGGCCCTGATGCAGCATAACAGGTCCAAATCATACGCGCATTCACACCAACCAGTTCTAAGTAGTAATTTGTAATTAACTAATCCCAACTGAGCTCCTCTGAGAACTATGCTGCTTACAGAAATTAGGGGATATTTCAAAATGAGCCTTTTGGGCAGTGTACATGCATTCCAGAGCCATTTATTTTAGTTTGTGTTTGTACCAGCAGGATGAATGCTCAACACAGGTGGTTTGTGAAACAGCCCAAAATCCTGTTGTATCATTGTTGGCCCATTTGTCTGTGTTTTTTTTTTTTTTTTAAGCACAAAGATGTAATATGGTTACTGGTGTACTAGTTTAAAAAAACAGTTTGTTGTCTATTGGACCAATTGCCATGCACTTATGTCTGGACCAATCACTACATGTTTTTATACCCAGTCAAGTTCCTTTGCTGCATACATGCAAGAACTACTGTATGTGAAAGCACTTCAAGATGCTACCACCATTATGTTACCCAGATGGAATAAGTTGCTATAATGCAGTAACTTAAGACATAAAATGATTAAACCTGACCTTAACTGACACCCATGAGCCACAGACACCCATGAGTAAGGTATTTTTTAACATTAGAGATAGTGATGTTCTAAAATCTAATGGAAAAAAACATGTCAGAAAGGGAAAGGCTGTTGCATCAAAGTAGGACCAACTACACAGTATTACCAAGGTTTCTGAACATTCCTTGACAAGGACATCAACATTAGCGTGTGCACAAACTTTAGGTTACATAGATACGCAAGAAGTTTTTTAAATATTTGATCAGATTTTTTGTATTTTACTGTATAGGAAGGTAATTAATGCATAATACATTTGTATTCGTGATATAACACCAACCCTTAACAGAATCCCTGAATACCTTGAGAAAGCAAAGCATTATTATTTGAACAAAATAACCTTTCCTTCAGGAAGTCAAAACTAATTAATCAGTTACCTGGATTTTACTGATCAAAAATTTTACAATGAAGACTAAAACTGGACTGTCCAATCAAATTCGATTTTTGTACACAAAGCCCTATATACAGTATACACACCTACACTGCTTAAACATATAGGCTTCTTTAATGTGAATTATTAGTTGTTACAACCTTCTTCTTGCACATAAACAGTAGTTCAGCACTGCAGTGCATAAGCCACATCCCTAATATCACTACTGAAGCTAATACAGCAATGTGGTTTCCATCATTTTTGACATTAAACAGATGAAAGCGCCATTACAGACGCAAGCAGCAGTACTAAAGCTCCATAAAGCAAATAATGTGCACATAGGTCTTCCTGATAGCTAGATTACACTATATTTCTATTGCACACAGAGACTGTTTGAAGTTCAGCAGTTCATGGGGTATAAGATACATATCTCTCCTTCAGCAATCACCTTAATGTTTTCAGCCCTCCAGTTCTTGCTCCTGTAATCAGCTTGAAATTGATAAGTCAATGTTAAACACTGGGTTCACAAAGACACCAACAATGTATGGTGCGTTTTTACAGCTACAGGCTCATCATTATTCATACTGCTTCATAGTCTTTGTATCAGTTGATTCACAGTTCTAGCAAGTCAGACGTGGAGGTCATTTCACACCTATGCCTCTGAAAATTGACTTAACTGCCAATTTTCTATTCCCTTTTTTAGGTACTCCTTTGCACCAACAATCAGCGGGGGTTTTTTTGTTTTGTTTTTTAACATTGTTAAATATATTTGGTTCCTTTGTCATGTTGTGTAATGTCAAACTGAAGTGTGCACCAATAAATTAAATGAGCAAATGAGATTTTTCCCTTTAAAAATGATTGGGATAACTGGATTTCTGTCACTTATAAATCACAACAAGAGCAGGACTTGGTGCTTGAAAGTTTCCTTTGTTGAGTTTGATATTTATGCACATATATGACCTAAAAGTAGAAAAAGTGAACACAATTAACCAAATATAGTTATAGTATGCATAAAAAACACTGATACAAATATGAACAGTCACTGAGTGGTCACTTTGTTAGAGAAACCTGCCCTTTCACGATTAGAACTTGTGTGAACAACTTAGAACTCTGAATGTTAGACATGTGACTTCAGAGAGCAGAGAACAGAAAATCAACGGAGTAACTTATGTGGATCGTTTTTGGTGATAATCCACATTAGAATGGGAAAACAGTGATCTGAACACCTTCAAATGAGGCATAGTCATCAGTGTCTGCATTTCAAAAACTGACAGTCTTTTCAGGTTTTTTTTTTTATGCATAGTATCTATAGTGTTGAGAGAAAGGTGTGAACGAAAAAAAAAATGTATGCCATGGCTTTAACAGCAGATGATCGGTTCAAGTGCCATTGCTCTCTAAATTAAATGGAAATGCCTACTCAATGACAGACCAGTAGATGTGTGGAAAATAATGGATCACTGAGCAGTGTAAAGATGTGGCCTGGTCACATGAATAGAGATTTTTGCTGCGCGGTGCTAATGGGAAGGTCAAAATTTGGTGCAAGCAGGAATCAAGCCTTCATCTCAGGTGTCAACAGTTCAGGCTGGTGTAAGAGGAGCAATGGTGCGAGGAGTGACCTGGCTCTGACGAGTACGCTGATACCTGTGGACGGACATTTGGACTGTTCATGCCTTCATGGCAGCTGTTTACCCTATGGCAGGGGACGACACAGCTGGACAATGCACCATGCCACAAAGGTCATATAGAACATTAAATGATAACCACAATACTCTTCTTTATTCTAGCTATGTTTCTATGTTATGTATTCATGTTATTAGGAAATAGGAGTGGTTGACGTTTTAGTACAGTAGTCTCCAACCTTTTTCCTGCAGTGTCCCCTATTTAAAGAGTATTTTTAAGCACCTGCACTCAGACACACAGGTACATGTCTTTTGCTTCTTTTGCTAGTATTCTTGAATCTGTTTCACACATTGTAGTTCATACAAAACTGCTCATACAGGACTCATTCAATAGCCTTGCTGTGACTTTTTTCAAGTTATTAGCCCAAATACACAACGGTACGAGAGCAATATGGGCATTATATATTACTGACCCCAAAATGTATCCCCAATCCGATTGAGCTACCACTCGATTTTCCCCCAAAGCGACCACTTTAGCTACTTATACACAAACTGCTCTCACCTGAGAATTTAAAGTCTACAGTTCATATTTACAGGTTGCAGTTTGCAAGTTATAAAACAAAACAATATAAAACTTTAAAAGATAAACTGAAAAGCCAAGGGTTTTTATTGTTTGGCCACTGTATAGGGTTTCTGTTTGGCTCTGGTTTCTCTTACTTATCTTTTACAATACCACTCAAAGTGCTTTTTCTTTACCATTGTATCATCTGGTCTCCATACCTGGACTCTAAGACATGGCATTACTTTTACTTGCGCTCAGTGAGTACTGGGAAATGCCCTGACCGCCACAATCACTGAAGAAGAAAAAAACCAAAAAAAACACGATTATTGTATTATATTGAGAAAGAACTGCAATGCCCTCTAGTGCATAAAAAGGACAACAATAATAACGTTTCAGCAGCTAGAGGTTTTATGCATAAATAAGAACACAATTTGTAAAAAATATCTAACTTTACAACATTTGATTTTTTTTAACGTTCCTACAGCTCGTTTAAAGTCTCCTATCATATTTAGGTACAGTAATATTGATTCCCATTCCTTTCTTTAGATAGGGAACTCAGGGCATGCCATGCAGGGGCACCCCTGGTCTGTTTGTGTTAGAACACAGGAAAAAAATACTGTTCAATTTCATAGTAAAACTGTAAACTTGCTGTAGACTATGAACTGACCATATATTATTTCACAGTTCTACCATGGATTTTAATGGTAATTTGGCCACTTCATGGTTAGACTTAGTGTTTTTTCTTTTGCCAGCCCACATGCCAAGCAAGCTAATAGCATACAACTTACCAAATGGAAAGTACATTCAGGTTTTTCAAAAATATTACATGAAATAGAGATTATTCACGAGTGAAGAATCCAAAGCAAGTAACTCGAGTCTAAGCCAATTCATTTGAGGATGAGTTGCTGTTTGAGATCCAAAGTTGATGGGAGTTGAAAATAAAATTACCATCCAAATTATCATCAAAATCCATAGTAAAACTGTGAAATAGTTTATGGTCAGCTCTTAGCCAATCAAATTTACATTTGCACTATGAAATTTGACAATGGAACAATGAAGTAGCCAAGTACCATCAATTATAGTAGAACTGTGAACTTTATGGTCAAACTGTGAAAGTTCACATTTAAACTCTAAAGCATTTTACAGTTTTAGTGTGAAATATCTTAGTACATGTTAATCCACAACGTTGTCACAAATGTGTTCAGTTCTGAAAATTTCAATTTAAGTCATCACGGTTTTTTCAGACTTTCTAATGATCGGCCTTGCAGTGACGCTGCTGTACTGAAATGTTAGTGCTGGATGTTTTGCAGCAGCATTACTGGGGTTTTATACACCATGTTTAGTGAAGACTTGTCATTGCAATTCGTCAAACGTCCACCAGTAACAAAAGCTCTACTTCTACATAATGTCCACTAAGGGGCAGTCAAACCATATACAATCAACTGCATAAATCTGCGTCTTTCACTTCTGAAAGTTCAGAACCATATTTAAGTTAATTGAGGACCTTTATAGTCCCAGGAAAAATGTACTGTTAAATTTCATAGTAAAACTGTAAATTGCTTGACAGTTTCAATGTGAACTTTGACGGTTTGACCATAAAGTTCACAGTTCTACTATGAATTATTGATGGTAATTTGGCCACTTCATGGTTCCACTGTCAAAATTCATAGCACAACTGTAAACTTGATTGATTATGAACTGACCATAAATTATATCACACATTATATATGGTAATTTGGTCACTTCATGGTTCTACTGTCAAATGTCACACTACATTTTTTCCTGGGTTCTACGAAATGTGAGCAGCAATTGCTGTTTTCAGTTAAAATCCTTCAGTTTGACTGTGTAGCGACTAATGTGTGAGACTGTTTAGAATTAACATTTAGTCCAGTTGTTCTGCTTTGTTTGTTCTTATACTTACCGAAGGCTGCATGGGTATTGTGCTGTATGGCTGTGTGTTAATTCAGCACTGCATTAGACGTATGTACTGTACAAACACACTGTCATACCCAGTGTATCTTTATACTGTTAGACACCCAAAACAAACAGAAATTAAATTCATTTAAATTTACTCAACATATTCCAAGAGAAATGTATTGTAATATTTGACAGCAGAACCATGAACTGGCCAAATAACCATCAACAATTCATAGTAAAACTGTGAACTTTATGGTCAAACATTAAAACTGTCAAGCTATTTTATAGTTTTACTATGAAATGTCACAGTAGATTTTTTCCTGGGATCTGCTTGTGGATATTATTTTAGAGAGAAAGATCTATGGAAATTTCCATGGATAAAGGAATATATATATGGCCATCTGTAGCTACTCCTGGAGTATGCTAGCAATGCTTATCCAACTGTTCTGCATGGTAAGAGAAGACAATGCATCATGTCACAGATTTGAAATTAGAGTCTAACTTCTAGGAGTGTATTGAATTGAATGGTCAATAATGAGAAATAATTTCCAGAAATGTTTCAGAATTGTCTTACATATTACTTTCCTTTTGGCAAGCATATCCTTAAAGCCGCTTGAGGTTACACTTATTAGCAAATTAACTAATGGGATTGTCATTCGTACCCTAGGATATGTCAGCATTCCTATGTGTTTTAATTGACTTTAAACTTGTTTAGCTTCAAACCTCCATCAAATCCCAGACCTGTGGAGTTAAGCCAATGAGGTGTTGACTTTTCCATCAGTGACTTGATCTATTTTAATATATCAATTCAATTAAAAATAATAATTTTTAATCTTTTAAATTAATTGAAAACATTTAATTGACAATTGCATTGCTTGCATGATGCTGTATCACTGTAACAGTGCTGAGCTTATGGATAAACAGAACTGAGCAGCTCAGCTCTGTTTATCCATAATCTAGCATCAAGGGAGGTTCTAAAGCCAGTTTTAGGAAGCTTTTGAGGGCACTAGTGTTGTGCATTTTGAAGACCAAAATTGTGAAAATATATTTATAACTGAAAAAAATATTATTTTTCAGTTATAAAGACTGTGCTGTATTGGATTAAAAAATAACTACAACTTTCAAAACGTGTGAGGATTACAGATGGAGAGCAATATCAAATTTTGTTCAACATTTAAGGCTACACAAGAAGGGTCAGTCTGTGCTTATATCAAAATCAGAATCAGGTTTATTGGCCAAGTATGTTGACACACACAAGGAATTTGTTCCGGCAGTTTGCGACTCTCTAACAATGACAATGTACAGATACTTTACATATAATTTACCCACAATATACAATATACAGAAAAACAAGAGTAAACACAATATACATATAATATACAATATACATATACATACAAGATACATAGACTATGGAGGATATATAGGCAGAATATTCCAAAATATTGTTTTACAATGTTATTACAGAATAGCCATATGATTAAAATATAGTGCAAAATAGCAGAGTAACCTGTAAAAGAGTA
>JAUZSU010097014.1:0-17780 GCA_034780255.1 Parotocinclus maculicauda
GAACACTTCTGTGACCTTGGCCTCACACACACATACTTAACAGCAGATCATATTGTCAAAGCATAGAAACGCTGCATCTTACAGATTATTTTGCCCATACATACATACATTCATATTAATCCCATAAAATATTCCACAACACTACATTCATGGAGTTTTTCATTTTCACTTTCGCCCTAGGCTTGCTCAATTTGGGATTGGCCCTTTGAGATCTGATAATGTTGTAAAGCTGCTTTGAGACAATGCACCATTGTAAAAAACACTATATAAATAAATTTGACTTTGACTTTGATGTTCAGTGCTTTCTAGATTGAGTTTCCATGGCTGAACGGGTGCACACAAGAATAACAGCACGACATGCAACAACAAGAATCCAAAGTAGACATCTAAAGCACGCTGCATTTAGACTATGGAGAAGTGAAAACTCTTGAGTGATCAGCCACACTTCTCAGAGTAACAGTCTTAAGGATAAATCTGTATTTGGCGGATTGCGGGGGCTTGTTGTAAAGTGTGGTGAAAGAGATAAAAAATAATTTTGGAAGTAAAAGAATTGTGGTTAAAGTAAAATCTTTTCTTATTTTAGCATGTTGTGAATTTTGTATGGACGAACCAGCCTATGCAGTGCCATGACCCAATGTAACCTAGTCAAACGCCTCTGAGAAGAACTGTTGAATGTTACTCAAGCCTTACATAACTACACTTACTCTCATGTGACGAAATGAAAGTAAAATCCCAATGTTATGTTCCAACAAATAAAGTGGACTAACTAACTCCATATTAATGACCATGGTCTCATGTGTAGTATATATATAAGCCACTTACAATATTTATGAGAAAAAGCGACTGGCCATTTACATGTCATGAGCTGTTCTGTTTTTTCCATGGCAGCAGACGTAAACACACTGAATTATGACATTTCCGCTTTGCTTTTTAAAATAAAATTAAAAAATTCTATGTTGTGTGTACATGCTATATGTATATGTGTGTCTATCTTCAGAAGCAGTCAGAGCCTAAGTGAGCAGTGCTGAATGCCTCTTCCCTTATTGCTAACAGACCTTGTCAAGCGATATTACTGTACATATGCTCAGGCTGTCCTGAGGCAAGTGTGTGTGTGTGTGAGACCTTTCCAAGAAAGACATTTCAACATATCTGATGTTTTTTGTCACGAACAAAAGGATCACACTCGGCTGTTACACACAGTTTGAATAATGTTAGATTGATGCTGTGTATTCTCTATCTCTCCATCTTAGGAAATGGGGAGGAAGCATACTATAGCACTGATACTAGTGTATATAACCCAGATGTGTGTAGTAACATGCTACATTAATTTTTTTATGTTTACTTAAATCACTAAGTGAATTGTACTCTGTTACATGTCATTTTTGGACAGCGCAGTGCTGCAAACATTTAGCTCAGTTGCTGCACAGCTCCAGAGCTATCGGTTCTGACCTTGCCTGTGTTGGAGTTTGCATATCCTTCCTCAGTCCATTGCCTTACTCCAGTTTCCTCCCAAATTTCCAAAGAAATGGGTTAGGTTAACTGGTCGCTATATTGCCCCCAGTGTGAGTGTGTGTGACTAGTATCATTATAACCAGCATTTAATTTTTGCGGGAACAATATCTTATATTTGGAGTTAATGTGTTCTGGCTCTTGTTTATATGAATCCAGTACCTCTAAGTTTTAAAATAAAATAAAAATACTTAATAGTGGTACACCAAGTTTAATACTTATTTGTTTAAAATCTCCTTTCCATAAAGCCAGACGGTTCAATTTCTTTGCTATAAATTGCACCATTAGTCATGTTTTGCTCACTCACTAAGTGCTAGTGGACAGTGAGGTTTGAAAATGGCAAAAAAAAAAAAATAGTTAGACAAGGTAAGTAAGTCTTTTTTTATTAATATGCATATTCTATGAAGGCTACCTTATTTTCTAGAGCACTTAGAGTGCTCAACTTAATGTTGCGTCTGAGTGCTCCGGGGCCTTTTCATTCCCTGCCACATGCCAGATCACTCCATTTTCAGTGTTCCCTTACCTCATGTTTAATAAACTAAGCATTGCTTATTACCTTTCTCCTGTCACAAATAGCCATGGATCCTGATTGGATGTTAAATAACACACATAAAATAAAATATCCAAACTAACATTTCATTTTAATTGGTTGAGTTACTGGATTCCTGTTTATGAATTTCAGATGCTTAAATAGTATCTGAATTCCAGCCTGAATGATTATTGCCTTCCATGTGCTTTTAATATTTTGTGTGCTTACATGTCTCCCCACCTCCTTCGTTTCTCTGTCTTCAGGTATATTTTTGTAAGGGGTAGGTGTCAAAGGGATAGGTAATGAGGTTATCGCTGACATTTAATGGAGCTAATGGGGGGGCATGTTAGACTGATGTTAAGGTAGGCAGTGAACAGAACAGCTGTAGAGAAAATGGCTCATCCAGCAGTTCAGAGTTAGACAAGAATGAAGCATAACAAATTTGCGCATAAATAGCTCTTTTACAAATTCCCACATTCATGAAAATGTTTGGAATCCCAAATAGGTTAGTAAGTACAAATCAAATCTACACCTGGTCCTGATCACATAATAAGTACCTAATTAAGTAGAATAAGGTGTTTGTATGTTGTTATGCATAAGATATTAAAATTGCTGGCATACATGTACATATGCTGATTTTAGGAAAAATTGGCCTTTAATTTTTTCTCCAGAGCTGTGTGTGACAGATTTTTTCACTGTCGGGTAGACACATTAGGCACAGAACAGGGCATACTATATTTTTACCTTCTAAAGATATGCAGTTACACTATGAGTCAGGGTTAATGTTTTTCCTGTTTGACATATTTAACACCATCGGATTTACTTAAATCCTTTCTATTAATAAACATGAAAAATAACAAATCGTTGGCTATTTAGAATCCAAATCACTTGCTATTTAATAAATTCTTTATTTATACAGGCAAGTCATTAAGAACAGTTTCTTATTTACAATGGCAGCCTGGTAAGAGGTAAAAAATTTTTTACCTGCTTATTATAATTATTAAATCAAATGCTGTTTAAAATAACTGGAAAAGCAGTTACTCCAATTCATTTACAAACATGAAAGAATGAAAAAAGAAACAAAGAAAAAAAAACACCAACTTCTTAATTTTGTAAATGTTCTTAAAATAATTACAACCTTATGAGATAAATATAGTCTTTGACCATTATGCACATTCATCACTGGGTGGAACTAATTGAAAAACATCAGAACAAAATAGAAGCAGTTGCTTACTTACAGCGTGATGGTATTTCAGATATAAATGTCGGCCATTCTTGTCACTCAGAATATGTGTTCAAGATTTGAAAATGATTCTTCTATGTTTTGCAACCCATTTGAGCCTTGTTAGTCAGAAGTGCACTTTTAACGTAATTCTTAGGTGTAATTCTGAGATGCTCAATGAATGCTGGCTCTGAAAATGCATGTTTTCCTCTCTAAAGAAGAATATTGTTCAGTATAAATACTGTATTGCTCACTGTTGCATCCATCACACCATGATTTTCTTTGGTAATATGGAATTGAAAATACAGCATAATTATGGATCTGTGCTTATGGTGTCTTACCTTTTGTTAGGTTTATGTAATATATTTATGTAATAATATGCTATTGGAAAATGGATACATTTGAATACAGTCATATTTCATAAAACAATAACAAGGCATTGCCAGTTTCATATGGGATATGTAATCATTTAACAGAGACCTACTTAGTAACCAGCTTGTGCTCATACCCCTGAACTATGAACTGCAAAGAAATAACATTCATTCATTCATTCCTTATCCACTTAATCTCGGTCAGGGCCACAGGAAGAGCACCAATCCATTGTATACACTCATACACTCACACACAGTCAACCTAAAATGCATGTCTTTGGACTGTGAGAGGAAACCAGATTACCAGGAGTAAACCCACATGGGCACGAGGAGGACATACAAACTCCACACAGTAGAGTTTAATTGTAACAGGAAGACTGGAGCTGTGAGGCGAATGGGCAAAACACTGCATTTATACAAACAAATTAAATCACATCCATCCAAAATATGCCACCTGTTGAATTATGTAGTTTTAATTCCAATAACCTATGCTATTAAAATTGCTTTAAGTGAGGTTAGCAAAAATGACTGATAGTTGTTATTATTTGGTCTTTTTGTGGGAGGGTAGCTATCTCTGACAGATCTTTGAAGACGTGTAGCTAGGATGAGAGCCTGAGCCTGAGATTCAGACTCCCAGACATTGATAAGCAACTCGTCTAAACCAACGCTGGCTGATAGTGTTGGGCCTGATATTGTCAGATATGTGTTCACTGACACTTACTTGTGTCCATATGCATTCAAGTTATCTTAACTGAAATCAGGCCTGTATTCAGTATCCATCTCCCTGCTGTACACATAAAGCTTTTTTTCTGTTTGCGATGGAGGGGTTTGCTGAAGGTTTTTTTTTTATCTCAGGAGACACACAGCCTGGAGTCACAAACAGCACCATCAGGCCAATATGTGCATCTACAGCTTGCAGGTGATACTATGGGAGATAGAGACAAACATGAGCAGAGCTACTTAAAGGAGACCCCAATCTTCTCATAACCTTGCCTCAGGTGCTAACCAGGCTGCAGTTGGGTTGTCAAGTACTTTTTCAGTAACAGGAAAGACTGTTTTCCAAATTCTATAATTTATTAATTTTTGTGTTAACATATTGTTTGTAAGCTTTCTTTAATGCTTCAAGGGATTTGAGGCACCCAGTCCGAAGCCATTTTATTGCCCACCTGTATTCATAATTCTTAAACAGAGTATCTAAATATGCAGAGATGGCAACCTCAGTAACAACTTATGTTCAACAGATTTGTCAACAAACAAAAAAAAAGTTTTGGATATAGCTTGCTTTACATGGCTGTTGCACTGGATATGCTATTCAGACTGCATAATTAAAATTTCTTTTGACAGTATATTTAATCGTGGCATATCATAAAAAATGAGCTCTCAAATTTATATTTGATATATGTAAATGGCTCATTTGGTCAATGCCATAAATTCTTAATTATGGTTTGTATGGTGCACGTTTGGCACAGCAGTAAAAGTACACACAATTTTTTGTAAATATTTTAAAATATATATTTTATTGAGACAACACTAAAGATATGACACTTTAATGCAATGTAAAGTAATCGACCTATAGCTTATATAAATGTAAATTTGCTGTGCCATCAAATAACTCAACACACAGCCATAAATGTCTTAACTGCTGGCAACAAAGTGAGTACACCTTTAAGTAAAAATGGCCAAATTGAGCCCAAAGTGTCAATATATTGTGTGGTCATCATTATTTTCCTGCACTGCCTTAACTCTCTTGGGCATGGAACTCACTAGAGCTTCACTCCTCCATGACGACACCACAGAGTTGTTGGATGTTAGAGACCTTGTGCTATTCTGCAGATACTCAATAGGGTTTAGGGTCTGGAGATATGATTAAACTTTATTCGCAGTGGTCATCTAGAAGGTGTGTTTGGGGTCGTTATGTTGGAATACTGCCCTGTGGCCAAGTTTCTGAAGGGAGGTGATCATGTTCTGCTTCAGTATGTCACAGGTCATGTTGGCCTTCATGGTTCCCTCAATGAACTGTAGCTCCCCACAGCCAGCAGCACTCATGCAGCCCCAAACCATAACATTCCCACCACCATGCTTGACCTTGAAACACACGCTCAACACTATATGAATCAAATAATTTTATCTTAGTCTCTTTAGTCCACAGGGCATGGTTCCAGTGTCTTTAGTCTGCTTGTCTTCAGCAAACTGACTTTCTTGTGTATCATCTTTAGAAGTACACTTCCTTCTGGGACAAAACCCATGAAGACCAATCTGATACACTGTGCGTCGTATGGTCTGAGCACTGACAAGCTGGCCCCCTCACCCCTTTAACCAATGCTTGCAGCACTCCTACATCTATTTTTAAAAGCCAATCTCTGGATTTAAAGCTAAGCATGTGCTCTCAACTGATTAAAGACTAAGAAAACTGACTGAAATTGGTTAACTAGTATATATGTTATGAGAAATTACTGGGATAGTTCTCTTTGTTGGATTTCTTAATCTGATCTCTAGATTGAAGTATGCTGTATAGATAACCACTTGAATAATAAGATAACTACAGAAATCCAACTGTGATTAAGGGTTAATAGAGTATTAAACATTGGAGCATAATATATTATTATTGTCATGCTAACCTGCATATTAGCTTTTCAGCCATTCAGGCATCTATCATCTTATCCTTTTATCTTTCTTGCTCTTTTGCACACACACACACACACACACACACACACACATATCTTGACGATGAGTTTATCTGTGTTTGTCCAGATGCTGAGCCTCACACCTTTTAAGCTGATAGTATATCACACATGCATGCTTTCCCTGCTGCTATGTTTCTGCTGTTGTCTACGCACTGCTTAGAATACAAATACATCCTAGGAATGAGGAGATGGGAGGGTAAAAGGAAGAAAATCCTTCCCATTTTCCGTTCCTCCAGGCAAGCAGCATTCCATTTGGAGGAGTCTTCTCTGGCAGAGAGATAAACATTTGTGGAGTGAGCTGAGCATCAAGGTAAGTTGCCATTGCAGCAGTACAATAAAAGACACTTGACTCTAAAGCACTGTGCTATACACAAGCACATGTGTAAAGAATGCTGCACTCACCTATGCACTTTTCCACCACTGCTCACTTTTTAAAAGACATTGTATGTTTTGTATTGTACATTAGTGTTCCAATTCAGCTTACACTCACGAGCCACTTCACTGGTACATCTGTTCAGCTGCACATCAATGTGAATATCTAATCAGCTAATCACCTGACAGAACTAAGTGCACTTAGATATGTAGACATTATCAAGATGACCTGCTAAAGTTCAAACCATGCACTAGAATGGGAAAAAAATAATTTAAGTGACTTTGAATGTGGCATGGCTGTTGTTGCTAGCCAGGCTGGTCTGAGTATATAATAAACTGTTGATCTGCTGGGGTTTTCACACACAACCACCTCAGAAAATGGTCTGTACAAAAGAAAATATCCAGTGAGTAGCAGCACTCACACATGAAAATGCCTTGTTGATGCCAGGGGTCAGAGGAGAGTGGCTGGAATAGTTTGCATCTCTGAATGCGCAACAGAACAAAACTTAAAAGAGCAGCAGAAGACCACACCAGGTCACTACTGTAAGAAACTGAGGCAGCTAAGACTAGAATTAATATAGACTCACTAAACTGAAAAAAAAAAAAATAGAAAACAGAAAAAATGTTTCCTGGTCTGAAGACTGTAACGCTGGGTTCAGGAAGGCAGAGGCAATCGTGACGTGCAGGAAATACAACGTTTATCGTAATTAAATAAACTGAAAATAAAGCAGAACTAAACATAAAGAGACGACAGAATGGTAGGATCAAAGGCTGACAGTCCAGTAGGAATGATGGACGGTGGATGTTCCTATCTCACCTGGGTCAAACACAAAATAAAGTTCAAGTAAAAACGAAAAACACAAAGCTTTGCACCGTTTGAATGCATGTGAAGCATATAAGTAATCCATGTTTCTGTTTGCTGCCTTTGGGTTCCACTGTCTCTGTGGTCACTGGTTCCTGATTGACTGACCACACCTGCCACAATGCTGCTCGCTGTATCTCATCTTGCTTTCCTGATTGGATGAAGACCGTCTGGATAACTGTTGGCAGGATGCCCTCGGACTCTCTGGACCTCACTCGGCGGTGCCCCCTCTCTCAGAGCCAGCAGTCGTGTGTGCCCACAGATGAATCATGTGGTAAGATCTTCTACCTTCCATCGTCCCTTCCAGACTTTTCCCTTATCTTATCTGCCTGTTGTCTCATTATGTTTCTTTCTGGTTTACTTTCTGCTTATTTAGTTACAATAAACTTTTATATTTCTTGCACGTCGCATTTGCCTCTGCCTTCTTTGCACCCTTTGTGACAATGTCCCTAGATTTCTGCTTTGACATTTGGCTGATTTAGAATTAGAATTTGGCATTAACAACACAAAAGCATGACTCTATCTTACCTAATATTAACAGTTTAGGCTGGTGATTGTGTAATGGTTTCAGGGATATTTTGGCACACCTACCAATGTAGTATTCTTGCTGACTATGTTCATCACTTTATGACCACAGTGTACTATCTTCTGGTGACTATACTTCTAGCAGAATAGCACAGCATGTCACAAATATCAATCTGGTTTCTTATACATTACACTAAGCTAACGATTCTCAGTGGCCTCTATAGATACCACATATTAATACAATAGAGCACCTTTGGGATGTGTTGTAATGGGAGTCACATCATAGATGCACAGCAGAAAATACAAACAAATAAAGCTGTTCTGAAAACAAAAGGTGGTACAATCCAATACAAGTACGCGGAGAAAGGGAAAGGGGATGGTTCAGTGCTAATTCCTGCAGTTATGGACCATATAGGTATGTGCTTAGACACTTTGTATACTTCTAGAAGTAATTGAAGTAAAGATAGATAAAGATAGAACCTCTGACCAGAATGACTTACTGAACACGCAGCTGCAAGGTCACATGACTGTATTTGCTGTAATATATTTTCACTTAACTCTATGCTTTTGTAGGCTTGGTTCAGCTTCCCCCAACCAATTCACACCCCCTCCACTGAGTTCATTTCACTATTAGCAGTTTTCCACTCAAGTGGAACCAGTTCTCATTGGGAAGGCTTCCAGTGAATGTAGATTCCAAACCCTTAATCTGCCATTATTGAATTAAAGGCTTATGCCTGCTCTGCAAGCTTGTCAGTTATTCCCATTGCAATGGCGTGCTCATTCCAGTTTCAATTAAGGTAGATCAGTAGCTTTACGATGGAGAAAAGCGAGTAGTGTAGAGGTGATCGTGGAACAAAAGATTTTGAAGAGGCAGTGACATTTTAACCAGTTTGAGTCACTAAATGGAGAGGATTACACAGTTTTTCCCCTGAAAAGCAAAATTGCCTTTGTGATTTGGTCTCATTAACAATAGAGGATTGTCTGGGATGGTGCAGTTTTCATGTTGCTTTATTCTGGCTTACTTGGATGAACCATGATGGCAGGATTTGGCTGTCAAAAGATTTTGAATTCATTATGTTGGCATTTTCTCATTGCCTTGCATTCAAAATCAGCAACATTTTGTTCATTTTATTTGGTTATTTATTTAGTCCTAGAATGGATGGAGGATGAAAACAATACAGTTTTGTAGCACCAGCAGCCTTCTCGGCTGGCTGTAGGGTGGAAATGGCATTCTCACAGATATATGCTAATTCAGTTCATGTCATCACTGGTTAACATTAAAGTTAGCATTAACATCCAGCTAATTATTTGTGTTCATTTGTGTTCATCGTGATTGCCCAATTTCCCTAATCCCCTGCAGTTTCCAATATTACAACATTGTTTGCCATGTCTATCTGCCTTCTATGCATGTTTCAAATGGCTTACAGAAGGCAGATGATCTGACCAACTGTGTCTGTGCTGCACCAGGCCAGTAACACTCACTGCTTAGAGACTCGTACATAGTTCTAATAGTTCTAATAATACCTCCATGTCAGGAACCCTTTTCCAGTTGTTAGAGGGTCTGTGTGAGTATTTAGTGGTAATTGTGCAGTTGTTTTATGTGCAGTTGTTTTATGCATGGTCTGCTAACATATTGAGTAAATAACCATCCAATCCAGTCACTGAATCAGGAAACGTAGATATGAAACAATGTATATATAGTTTCATGACTAAGATTTATTTGAAATTCATATTATTATACTATATATTTAATTTATTTGTCTTACCATGTGTATGGTGGTGATTTACAGGTTTACTTACTTTTTGTAATAATACCTGTCATTTCACAAAACAGGAAGGGTATGTGACAAGAGAGTAAATATGAACTTAAAAAAAAACAGGGAAAATGATATGCTTTTTTAAAACATCCATTTTGATATCTGGTAGACTTAACACTCATGGTATATTGGTTATGGCACTTTCCCACACTTCCCTGAGCTGAGGTGGACTGAAACAGATTGTGTGCCAGGCTCTATGAGCCAACCTTGCTTAAGCTAGTGAATCCTCATAGTTATATTCCAGTATCTAGTGGGAATTACAGATGGAATCAGCTTTGTATTAATGCCCATGGTTTGTATGCGATGCATCAAGATTTCACAAACTTGACATATGAAACTCAGTAAAATGAGTTGATGATATGATTTACAGTAAAAACTATTATACAAAACACTTCAAGCTTAAGAAGTATGCGCTGGTAATTCTCCCCAAATCTATGAAAGATTCATACAGTTCTCACAAAATTCTATTGGACACTACTGAAGCAGAAAGCACACTACAAAACGAGATCCTTAGTTTTCTTCACATTTTCCTTACAATTTCCTACAAACTTGGTTTCCTGATAAGCCTTTCTAAATGGTACTGTAGTGCCTTCAAAGTTCCCCTGAGTCCCATATGGCAATGAATGCTATAACATTCACAGGAACACTGCACAAAATAACAAGCTTTATCCTTTTATACAGACCCCTTTTAAAATCAAATCAAATTTCAAGAAAGTTTTTTTCCCCTGATGAGGAAAAGGTGACAAAAATGTCCTGAGGTTGGAGAAAGCGTGATTTGAGTTGATTCAAGGCCTGTTGGAGGTGATGCATTAAAGGGCTTTTTGTTCAGCTATTCTGTGGCTGGCTTTACCTGATTGAGATTGTCGCAGCTGGAGTCCCATGGCTCCTTCTGTATCTGGAGAGAATGGTGTGATCAGGATCAGAAACAGGAGGAGTGAAAAGGGTGATGAAAGAGGACAAAAGTCACAAGTTCCTTTTACTTCTCATGCTCAAGTCCTTTTTTTAGAACCACTTTACTGTGTGAACAGATAATGACTCCCAAACAAGTTGTCATCCGAATAAAAATAGTACGACAGTATCCAGTAATAAGTTAGGAACGATTTATTACTTTTTATTTTTTGCAGTCTGGAGCAAAAATACTAACTACAGTATGCAGCTAGGATGGGTTCATTAGGACACTGAGTCCTTTTACTCCATCCATTGATCTGTTTGAGCTGTTGTCGACCTGTGTGACTGCAGATGTTTGACTAGTGAGACAACGAAGTCAAGTACGGTGTTTTCACAGAGATGTGAACTTGTGTCAGTAAATGAAAGTACCTCTTGTAAGGGAGAGAAGCATTACAAATCATAGCAATATCAATTGAGAAATTGTAGCAAACAGAAAAACGTATGAGGTACTCTTACAGAGCCATTTGTGATCTGCCCTGTATCTGCTATCAGTGTCCGTGTTGGTATTGTGTTTCATTTTTGCATTCAATTTTGAAACAAGACAAAGCTTTGCTTAATCCTAGATTTGGTATTCTTTATGAATAGGATCGTTTTTTTTACTATCTATTTACAGTATATATACTTTCTCACTTAAGTGGCATGTTATTTGGTGCCTTTGGAGTTATGCTAGCTAATGTATATTTTGTGATACTATTTAGTATGACAGTGACACACCTCACGCTAATCATCACAATTATTTCATGAAGTCTAATTTACAAACCCTAGGCAATCTTTATGTAGAGCAAGAATTTTATTTAGATCTTCAGAGGTGCCATGTTGAACTTCCAGTGACCAGTATGAGTGGTAAGAGAGCAATAACACCACATTTAACACATCTGCTCCTCATTCACACTTGAAACCTTGCAAAACGATTCACATGAAACAGGGGCTGATTGGGCCCAATTTGGCCATTTGGCCGTGTACTCACTTTTGTGAAATACTGTAAACCCAAAGCTTTATAATAAGTATATAGATAAATAGTATGTGACTAAAACACATACAAAATTTTAAAAAATAGCCTTACCAGTGTAGTTCAGTAATATTGAATTTAAAGGCTGTCTCACTATTATTACATGATCAAATAAGCTCAAATACATACTTTCAACAAGAATGATTTTCCCTTTTTTTCAATTATCACCTAAGCTTGTTGTCATAAATTTTTAGATAATAATAAGGTTTCCCATTTATCAATCAACAGCTTCTAATCTGAATGGGTGAGTGAGTGTTTGAGTTTCACAAGTTTTATTTAAGACATTAATCACTGCCTGTTTTCACACAGCAGCTTATTTAACATCATCAACTCACTATGAGAAAGGTACTAACTACCCTTGCTTTTATTGACTGTGAAGACAGCAATGACGTCCTTTTTAGCCAGTGAGTAGTTCCTGTTAGGCGCCAAATAACATTTTCACCACATATTTTGCAATACAAATTAGGTTTACTGAGCCTCTGTTGTGAATTCGAGGGACCCTGGGTGCTGTAGTCCCGTACTGCATTACTTCTTAGGTACACATGTATATAGAAATTATATAATTACTTATTTACTATTTATTGTTATACTTATTTATTGTTTTATAATGAAAGTATCATATACATTATGAATATTATGTTGTTATCAAAAATTGATGAGACATCACATGCCAGACACAACAGATTCATTTTATTTTCTAAAATCAGTTTCCGGATTTATATAGCTGCATTCATTCTGCAATGACATCTGAATTTACAGATGGTGAAGGAAGTACAGCCAAAGATACTACACTGCTCACATCAATATTCCCTAATTTTTGTGAGCAGTATATTATAAGACTAAACAAGATTTCAATAAGAAGCCCTAACTGAACACATTCCACAGACAAAATACACAAGAATGCCTTGAAAGCAAGAGCTTCCATTAAAACAATGACCTCTGGATACTAAAAGCTGGTAATACAGCTCATTTATGAGCAGCTTGGGGCACGTTCATGGCTTTGTGGCTGAGATTAAGGCATTAGAGCGTCACCTGCAGCTTGCTCACAGACTCATAAATGCACAGTACTGGAGTGCTCCATTAGGTTGCCATGGTGATTGATATGCGGCTGCTTCTCCAGCTTCAGGGCAGGGCTGTGAGGCTTCGTTTCCTGAAATCACACCTTTTTCTGCTGTGCCCAGGAAAGCAGCAGCCACTCCTAGTGCTGGAGGGACGAGGGAGTATGGGAGCATGGATAATTTCTAGGCATGGCTGCCTAAGGTAGCAGAATTGATTCCAGGTTAGTGTAAGTTTTATATAATGCAGGCATTGTTTTCAGGTCAGGGCATTTTGAAGAATGCTGACAAAATCCTTAAACACAAATAAGTGGCAAAGTAGGAATTTGCAGCATTTGAAGTGCATTTTTAAGTATTCATTTGAACTCTGATTCTTTGTGGTAATGCCGATCGAATGTATTCAATATTCTATTTGTGTCTCTTATTCTGTTTGATCTGTCTGACTCGGTTGCACTGTTTTGCCTTTGGGCTTGCACATTAATAATAAACTTATTCTTAGTTTGTCTTTCTACAAAACAATAATACACATTCACAAAAAGTGTGTTTTAGTCATGCACATTGCAAAAGGTACATACAATCATATATAGCAGCTTTATATGTGTGCTGTACAACTGACTGAAAGAGATGAACCCTGAATTACTAGTGTTAATTCACCACTTTTATTAATCCAATACTCATATATTTTGGGTGACTTGACTGGGGGAGATTTGGTTGGGTGGGTTGTCTTATATTTACAGGTATGTGCCGTTTAATGTCCATCCAATGTACGTATATATGGTTTAACTAACTAGCAAGAGTGTGCCTGCTAACAGAAAAGAAAATCATGGTCAAGACACAGAAACTTGGTATTGTTGTATTTCTGGTTTTGTTTTTGTTTTCAGTTTACTTTTGGAACCCAAATCAACAAAATCCCCATTAATACTAGGCCAGTGTTGAGATGTGCTGCATCACAGGGGGTCTTGGTGTAATGGATGAAATCTGTGAGTTTGGCAACTCTATTCAAAATGTGCATTGTAAACCGCCCAAAGGTCATAAAAGTGTAGGTCAGTTGAAGGGTCACCCATACAGTCTGAGGGCAAATACGCAGGTACTTAAAATCCACCCACATCCTGTAGTTAATCTGTGGTAGCCTGGTGGTTAAGGTACTGGACTCTAAACCAGAAGGTCCAGGGTTCATGTCCCATCAAGCTGCTACAGTTGGGCACTTGAGCGAGACCCTTAACCCACAACTACTTGGACTGTAAGATTGTATCAGTTGTAAGTCGCTCTGGATAAATGTCTGCTAAATGCCATAAATGTTAATAAAAACATGTGCATATGTCTGGGTAACTATCTACTTTACAACTGAACATCACACAGATAAACAATACATGTCCATTGTATTAAATGAATGGAAACATATTGTATATGAATATAAACTGCTCTTGAATTCTGACAGTCTTACCTGCTTGTAGCTGTAATAGTGGTTGGGCTGACCTGTTATAGTATTTTGGTTACTGAATCTAATGCTCTGCTCTTGTCATGTATATATCAATGTGGTAGACAATTTTCACCTGAAGCTGGTGTATGGTGTTTGGAAGAATGGACTGAAGCCGATCGCTCAACAGCAACAGTTCAGGTGTCCTGAAAATGTCCCTGGGAGTGTATTGGTATTCAAGAAGACTCAAGTAAGGGTCTGTATGATCCACGTTTGCCAGCAGGTTTTTTTTTTACAAACTGTACTGCTTTCTTCATTAGCCCTTTGCTCCATGGGAAGTGGATTTGTGGCATGCATGGGTAAATTTCCATATATTCCCAATATCCTTTATTGATTACTGTACCACTGTATGCCCAATTACATGGATACCATGATGTGCAATAGCTTAGAACATGTGTATGACAGCAGATGGGGTGATGCTGTAAAGCTTTTTGGCTAGAAAAAATACAATAGAGTATTTAAAAAAAGAAACAAATTTGTTGCTATTACCTGACATGGATTATTAAGGATTCTGTGACTGCATTGGCACTTTAGTATTTGACAGTCTATATTCAAGACAAACAGAATATTTTTAAAACCATATCCTCAACTTGCCTATTAATGCCTGGCCAGAACCTAAACAATATGCTCATTAATAAGTTGCTGACCAACAAATGCAATCGTATGTGCATGCGTTCACCAAGACTGTCATCATGGACTGACAAAGTCTTTCTGCAAAGTGTGCATGAGTCATTAACAAATAAGATGATCAGCCACAGAAAGAATATACAGGTAAAGTCGGGGACAAACAAATAAGTACTATAGACAATAGAGCATTCACATACACTTAAATGCATTTACAGCTTGTTACAAGTACTGTAAGTAGTGAAAAGTCGCACACAAACATGAGTAAATTGCACAAAACATCCAGTCTGTGAATTAAATGTGAGCTAACAAGCAAGTGAGCACATGATAGGCAAGGTAGGTGCTTACACACACACTCATATATGACTTCCTGCTTTTGAAGTTTCGGCCTCTGCTCATAGATCCTGAGGGCTAAGTGGCTGTTTACGGCCACAGTGTTGAGATGTAAAAGACAGATTTTTATTTCCTATTATAAAAGTATTATAACTGTTGAGACCTTGATTGTTAATGTGAACAGACTTTTATTAAATGATGCATACCTGTGCTGGCTCTGGCTGTTTTATCTTGCTGAATTCCATTATATGCTGCCTGGCCCAGACAAATTCACATGACTCTTTAAGAAGCTGATTTAGCAGGGAATTCATTTTAGACACATTTTGCAATGTAACTGACCGTACCCAGAATCGTTTGTAGTTACGCTTTATCTATTGGTACGTTCTCTAACAGCTGAAATTTTAAATGAGTCTGGTTTGATGCTCTCAGCTGTGAGGTACATAAGATACAGGTACAGATAACTGATGCTGTTGGCATCAATGATGAATTTTTGCAAAACACATGACATGAGAGGAGATTTTTGTTATGTGCCTGTTTAACCAAATACGTAAGATGTATCACAAAGTTTGCATCAGGGCCATCAAATGTCAATTTCTTACAGATATTTGTCTCATGCCAATATAATACCAACAAGTAATTGAAGAAACTGGTATCAACTGAAAACTTTGCTACTTTGTTTTTATTGAAAACTTATAATTGAAGACTCATAACGTTTCAGATAGCTTGAATAGCCAGACCTAGAAGCCATGGCACTACAATAATGAGTCCCTAAAAGCTTTGGCATTATGTCGTCAAGCATTGACAGTGGATAGTGAGTAAATTTTATGGTTTTATTTAGGTCTCTTCAATCAAGGCATACACATCGTCTTCCTAAGTGCAGCTTTTCAACTGCTATTAAAACATCTACCCAAGCAGTGTGTTCCGTAAGCTTTATAATGTTGTTTGATTTCTTTACACCTTGCAGCTCAATTTTCAGTATGTGCCTTGGTAGATAAGCCAGTTCTTGTAAAAAACAGCTACAAACTCATCCAGTATGAACTGTTTTAAGTTGGCTTAATCAGACACAGACAGGATTAGCTTTATTAGGTCAATGTCTAAACTATTTTTAAGCTAAGAACTGGGGGTGCTTGTGTGTCTATAATATAATAGGACAACTGCATCACTTCACTTTTACAAGGTGTACGAGCACCTTCAGAAACAAGCTGTTTACCTCCACTCGGAGTCAGTACACAAGAAGTGGGCTCCAGTTTACTTTCTGTATGCAAGCTGTGATACACATGCATGGGAATCATATTAACCTGGACACCAGTGTCCAATTTGAACTTGACCTTGTTGCTATGTGCACAATATACAAACAAACACCTGAATAAAAGGTTGGTTTTCCTATGTCACCATATTGATTAACAGCTCATCTGTGTTTCCCCCCTCTGTGTTTTAATGACAGCATAAATGCTTTTTTTAAAGTAGAAAAGACACTTACGTTAAATAATTGTTACGCATATTGTTATTCAAGGCATGAGCACAACTCAAGCTCATCCTTTATTTTATTTCCACAGTAACTGCATGATGTCGCTGTGTCCTTCTTGCTACCTCTGAGTTCAGCCTTGTTAAATAGGTGTGCCTTATTATTCACTGTGTGTACCGTTTGCTCAAGGAGTGTGGTTGGGCTAAACACATATTTTCAGCTTTGCCTCTGCAATTTTGTGGGACCTTCTACAGTCATTGTTGGTACCCCTGAAATTTCTGGAGAAAAGGAAGTATTTGTCCCAGACATTTATTGCAATTACACATGTTTTGTGATACACATGTTTATTTAATTTGGGTGTATTGGAACAACACTTAAAAAACAGAATTAATGTGATATAATTTTATGTACTCCAAAAATGGGCCAGACAAAATTGTTGGCACCCTAATTTTAAGATCTCTTCACAGGTGTTCAATGGGATTTAGATCCGGACACTGGGCACTACATTGCGACCCAAAATCCTTTGGTAATCTTCAGATTTCATGATGCTTTGCACACAGTCTAGGCACCCAGTGCCAGAGGCAGCAAAAAACACTAAAACATCTTTGAACCTCCACCATATGTGTATATGTAGGTACTGTGTTCTTTTCTTTGTAGGCCTCACCCCATTTTCAGTAAACAGTCAAATGATGTGCTTTACCAAAAAGATCTATCTTGGTCTTGTCTGTCCACAAGATGTTTGGTAAGGATTTTGGCTTACTCACATACATTTTGGAAAACTGCGGTCTAGCTTTTATATGTCTCTGTGTCAGCAGTGGGGTCCTCCTGGGTCTCCTGCAATATTGTTTCATTTCATTCAAATGTCGACGGATAGTTTGCGCTGACACTGATACTCCTTGAGCCTGCAGGATAGCTTGAATTTCTTTGGAACTTGATTGAGGCTGCTTATCCACCATCTGGACTATCCTGTGTTGCAAC
>JAUZSU010097124.1:0-19944 GCA_034780255.1 Parotocinclus maculicauda
CGCTATACGTGTAAATCACACAATAAAGGTTTAATAAACATTTAATATGTTACATAGCACGTCCCGTCTTGTAACATTGGACATGTTCGTTTAATCGGTCCAGCCGGTTATTAGGACCAGAACGAACTGGAATCGACTGTATATACTTTTAATGGTTTATACTGGGGTACTTTAAAGGGAAGCATTTTTAATTGACCATTATAGTATATAAATGCATATGAAATAAAGCATTTATTCATTCAAATTACTGGCTAACAGGCAAAACCTCTGTAATGCCCATTTCCCATTATTTCCTAACAATCTTTAACCTTTAAACCTCAGCGTGAGAAAGTGATTAGCTCTCCGTCACTACCATCCCGTTATTCCTCTGCTCACCTCTCGTTTCCGTAAGCCGACTGTCCCTCGTTCTAGTCGCTTATCAGTGCGCTTATCAGAGCGGACATGCGAATAATAGACCGAGCTCCTGGCTCCCGACTTAAAAGGTCTCACTGACCTCTGACCTGGCCAGTCCACTATATCTTTTTGGCTGAGGCCAATTTAGATAACTCACCTCCTGCCAGGCAGGCACTCATCCAGAATGACAGCCTGCTGTGATAAGTATTGGACCCCAGGGGTCACCCTAAAACAGGACGCCAGTGGCGTGACCTCCCTGTTGGTTTGGTCTAATTTGGGTCACTCAGACCTTTCAGGAGTTCACCAAGTTCCCTTTTTCTCATGCTAGCACGCACTGTGAAAAGTAAGAGAGCTGAAAGCCTTTAGGGAGAATAAAGACCTAACCGTAGACTACGGTCTGCTTTTCTGGACTTTTTTGGAAAATAGTGCCTCACACCTTACATCATAGATAGCTGTAGAAAAATAGGGAGGGTATATATTTAATTTAGAACAGCTGGAGCATTGGCTCGAATCCATGTCACATTAGAGGGGAGAAGGTTGTGTGTTTGTCAGTGTTTGAGTCTACGAATGGTGTTTTAGTCTATGAACTAACAGGGAAGAAATAAACATGCAGTTAATTTTAAAGTCAAATTAAAGCGGTTGTTAGGACGTATTCAAAACAGTATGTGGAAATCTGGTGAATTGGATATTTAGACCAGTGAAGCCAATGGTGGTAACACTCAATTATTTAGAGTAGAGACTTAACATTGGACATGTGCTTATTTATATCATATGACAGAATAAACACAAAAATCTGGTTGATCATAGAATAAACTGCAGAAGTGCTATAGTTAAGAAGAACAGATACTGCTGACAATTTTGGGGCAGGTAATATAAAGAAAGTTTTTACTTGTGTAAAAGTAGAGGTTAGTTTAGGTTTAACTCTTACATGCTCAGAAATTTACATAAATATCCCAACAAAAGGACAGTGCTGTCATGTGATTATACATTTATGTTACTAGTTTTTCGTTTTCTTAACCGAATAGAGCTATAATGAATAGTAAACAATTTCCACTGTAGCATCAAAAGCCAAGATAGCAGACAAACGTTTTATGTGTAGTGTGAAACATATGCAGTATATACACAAAACTAATTAGCCCAAACATGAACTGTGCAGTGGTGGCCAGTTACCAACAAACCCATTAACTTGAGCCTCCCTGCGATTACAGGTGCTCTATAAACAGTCTCTTAGAGCATGGTGGCAGTGGAGATGTTGCTTTGGTTTAGTCCTTGTTGCTTTCATCCTGCTAATCCATACCATCAGCAGTTTTCTTTTACATGCTGTATTGAAAAAAACTAAATGAAAAAAAATGTTTGGTGTCTCCAAATGACGTGGTCTTGGAGTCTTTAGTGGCCTTGATTGGCCAGTCTGTTGTTCAGTTCCATATGTTTGCTTAAAATATAGTACTGGGGAAAAGTCTAGGCCATCATTATTGTTTTAGCAATTGCATGTTTGTTGTTTTAGCAATTGCATGATGACAAATATTAATATTTTACAGCCAGCACACTATTAGATATGTAAAAAAAATACAAATAATGTAGTAAAAAGTGTTAGGTGTGACCTCTCCTAAAAAGTGTTGTATTGGCTGCTACCGTTTCAAAAAGACAGTTCCTTATTTATATTCTTCAGACTGTAGAAAAGTTAATACATTAAAACGGTACATGGACTTTGTTACTATCTACCACTGCACTTACATTATTTACAGTTCAGGCAAAATCTGAGACCACTACTAAAAATTATAATTTTTTTAAATTTATTTTTTAAAGCAAAAAGACCCCACAGACAACAGGATTTATTAGGGTTTGTTATTTTTTTTGCCATAATGACAGCATGGACTGTACAATCTGACGATCCATGTTATCCAGCATGATTTCACAATAGTCTGAGGAACATCCTGTGCTATTACTGAATGCTTGGCTTCTTTGTCTTCAAGTGCCCCATAAATGCTTGATGAAGTTTACCTTGGGGGACTATAGAGAAAAGTCTATGGTTCACTCTAATTGGATTTGAATGAAGTATTTTTATTAACTTTAAGACAAAAAACGTTTTCAGCAGTCAAACTTTTTCTCAGTAAATAAATGTATTTCTAAGCACACAGTATAACAGTCGCTTTACATCGTTTTTAATGCATAGTAACTGTTTTAACAAACTGTTACAAACCGGTATCCATTAGTAATTCATTAGTAAACTTCGATTAGATTTAGAACAGTAGCTTAGGGGGGGTCTATATGACTAACTGGATAATAAAATAATAAAGGTAATAATAAAACACTAAAGACAGTTGGTGAATGATGTGGCGTTGACCTGCATAATCGATTTAAATGCTACAAAATAAAATAATAATAACATTTTTGTTCAGTTATAGACGCCTTATTGTTGTGAGGTACAATTCAAATCCATACCAGAGTTTGTATTATTTGTCCAGCAGAGGTGCCAAAACTTTCCCGTGCTTTCCATTTGCCATTTTTTTATTCTGAAGTTTTCAGTAAGTCAAAAATGCTTTTGTTCCACCTCTAGAACAAGACTTACTTAATCAGACAACTTGGGTGGATGTTACAATCCAGGGTGTCACCACTGCTTCAGCTGCCACGGGCTCATCAACCACAGTCCAGCCAACTCCCTCTGACACTGAGCACTCCCAGCAACCTAGAGAAGCATTTTTCTCACAAGCCGCCACTGATGACTTGGAAAGCAAGGGCCCAACAGAATCGTCTTTCATGTTTTCCACAAGCATGGCCCCATCAAGCTCTCTGAAGGCTTCGATCAGTACTGAGTCACAAACTCCTCTACATGTTACAGATGCAATGGTGGATTTCAAAGATGACTCACTGAGTACAGTTCCTGACTTGAACGTTGTTGACGAAAAGGCAGCTGGAGCTGATGTAGATGTGGTCCATGCAGAAGCCACCACTGCAGGTCCTGCTGTCACAGAAACAACGTCAGAAGATAGATTGGAAGAAAATAAAGTCATTGAAGTCGGCACGATACCAGCTGATGTTTTCCTCTCAGCCTCTCCAAGCACAGAGCCCATGTTTGCACTGGGAAAAACAGAAGAATCCGTTCTGGAGAACACAACAGATCTTGAAAGCATAAGCGTGCAAAGTACTCATGACCTAATGTCAACAATAGAGCCCATCAGCCTATCTCCCGATTCCCTGTCCAATCCTGAGGAAACTACAGAGCAAGCCATGGAAGTTAGTTCCTCTATGACCAACACTGATGCATCCTTGACAAGTCAACCAAGCATCGCTCAGTCAGACCATCACAAATCACCTCAAACGCCCATGTACCCTTCAGCTGGGGTTTCTAAGGAAAACGTTTTCAAAGGAACCACAGTACAAAATGATACAGATGTTCATCAATTGACAGTAACACAAATAAACCCTACAGAAAATGTTCAGTCCACCGTAGAAGCCGACTACAACGAGAAGGATACTGAAGTTGGTGTTATGGCTGGTCCACCATCCACACAAGAACCCAACATTTCTGAGGCTGAAGTTACCTCAGCTATCTCAAATGAAGTTACAAGCTCTGGACTTCACATGACTGAAGTCACTAAAGCCACCCCAGTCACCAGTCCTGGACTTCCTGAGCCTGAAATTTCTGCAGATAAAATTACTATCTCTGACCACCCTGGGGCTGACGTTAGCTTAGATCGAAGTGGCAGCTCTGGACCTTCTGTGACTGACGTTACTTCAAAAAACCTACATGAAGTTACCAGCCCTGGACTTCCTCAAATGAATTTAACCTCAGTTGGCAGTGGCAGCTCTGAACCGTCTGAGATTGAAATGACCCCAGATGTCACCAATTCTAGACCTTCTGAGACTCATCTTACCTCAGATACCCTAGATTTCACAACAGGCACCAGTGAGACAACAGTCCCAACCATAACTGGTATGTATAACACAAAGCCTGGCACAACCACAGCCTCAACAACTAAAGATGCGAAGCATTCCATTAGTACAATAGAATATACATTGGCTACCAAATTAACAGGTTTAACTGAAACCGATACCCAGGAGTCTACCACCACGTATCATGCTGGTATGGCCATACCAACACCATCCACGTTAACAACTCTTGAACCCAGTGAAACACTGAATGAGGAATCGGTGCCAACGGTGAGCATTATGGAATCAGTAACAAGCACACCAGAAGGTCCTGTACAGACTCTGACAAACTGCAGCGATACTGGAAATCACCTACTGGTTCCTGGAGCAAACTTCAAAAACTGTACGAATGTACAGTTGATCATCATTAACATTGACCAGCAGAACGAAACAGGTAAGTCTTCACTCCTATTATTACTATTATTGAAATAGAAACGTAAACATGTTGTAATTTCCTTACTTTATGAAGTCCAATGCCAACTGGTGCATTAGAATTTAGTTATTAGCTATTGGCCATGTTAATGGCAGTAGACCCTCAGCCTCTACTTGTGCCAGACCTGGTTCTCTTCCTTTGCTCTGGTGTTATCTCAGCCTTTTTGGTCTCTCAGGTGCCAGACCCCACGTGCCCAGAACCCTCATGCTCAGCATCGAAATCAGTACTCTACAAGTTGGGGACAGCAGTGCCCTGTTCTTATAAACCAGTGCCAAAGTATGAAAACACAACAATGTTTAATGCTAAGGAAGTTAAGTAAAGTCCTCATGGGCCCATAGTGTGAACAGAGACAAGAGGGCACATGTATAAAACATACTGCAGTGCTAATGAGATGACTTAACGAGGCCCCGTTGTATTTTATGTGTTGGGCAGAGAGAGGCTTTGACGAGAAGTCTCCACAGGATATCATCGTAATTGTGCTTTGTTCCGGATATTCCGAGATTAATTCAAAGCGCCTCTCAGGCGTGGTACTTTTCAAACCTTTGTTCAGTTGGCCCGCTGTGTGAGGCCGCACTTAGCTGCCGTCGTATCGTTTTGTTTCCATTCTCTTTAATGACTGGCATGATTTTGTCCTTTTAACGGCTCTAAAAGAGAGATTTGTCACTGATGATTAACTAATGTGTTAGCTAAAGTGCTTCCATATGCAATGCTGTTGGTGTTAGCCGAAGCACGGTGGATGCAGTTTTCCTCGTAATAAAACCACAGATTTGCTGAGTTCCTTTAAATTTGTGCAAAAAGATTAGAGAGACGACCTTGCTGGTCAAGAAGAGGAATCATTTATTATTATGTGCTCTTGAAGTTAGGAGCATGGTCGAATTATACAAGGCTCACAAAAATTAGGGGATTTCACAGACTCTCCTACCCATTAAAGGCCAGCAAATGCTAGCATATTAGCAGCTACACAGCCTGTTATCTAGCTGAAGGATTTAACCTTTGGTCATTGAGCTATATTTAAACACAATAAACAAATCACAGGCATAATAATGACGTACATACACACTAAAACACTAAAACACTACTAGTTTCAACTCTTAACTAATGCAAGCTGTATTAGCAATGCATCCGGCTAGCTGTTAGTTGTGTGTAAATGTTGCCTGCATGAAATCTATTTCTAATGTACTTATTAATGTACTCTAATTTCAATACTAATCGAGTTTTAATATTCAGCTACTATTAAATAAATAGAATATAATGACAGAAATTGAGACTTACACGTTTAAATCCCAGTATGCATGTCCAATGCCAGTGATTAGCATTTGGGTTGCCTGATAGCTGGTTGATTGCTGTATCTCTCGTGACTGATGGTGTTTGCCTGAATTTGCAATTGTTACGGAATATTTTCAAATGTTCTAATATAGATGTGGAATAATTAGTGAAACTTCTAGCAAGCCTGCATATTGGGCGAGTAATAAGCACTTGGTTTTACGCTTAATGACATAATTTTTATAACATTCACAACAGCATTGCTAACGTAGGCGGCACAGCGGTGCAAGTGGTTAGTGCTGTCACCTCAAATCACCAGAGATCCCTGGTTCGATTCCCAGTCTGTGTAAATTCTACATGTTTTGGTGGGGTTTTTCTCCAGTTCCCTCCCATATTCCAAATAGGTTAAGTTAATTGATCTCTCAAGTGTCCCTGTGTCCAACAAATGTGCTGTGTGATTGCCCCGGCTAGGACTGAATCCTGTTACCTCCCTCAGCTACTCTGAATTGGATTACCCGGGTATGGAAATGAATAAATTTCTGATGTATTAACTCTACAAATAATGTAGAACAGCTGCATTGTGAGGTGTAGACACTTAAATAAATGATTTGATTACTTAAATAAATAACTCAGAATACGGGAATGCGCCAGACATTTGCTGGTTAAACTACTTGACCAGTTTTCCAAAATGTGCCCAGTGCAACAAACCATTTAGATTTACGGTGTTTAGCAGACGCCCTTATCCAGAGCGACTTACAACTCATACAGTCTTACAACTCAAGCAATGATGAGTTAAGAGCCTTGCTTAAGGACCCAACTGTGGCAGCTTGGCAGAGGCATAATTTGAACCCTGGACCATTAGGTCCAAAGTCCAGTACCTTAACCACTGTGTTTAAGACACAACCTATGCTGGTCATGGTGGTCACTGACTGTAGTTGTCTTTGCTGTTTTAAGAAAAGGGACCTAGCTATCCTCTATTATTGGATGGTAGCAGGTTCAGTTGTGTATATGAATTGCTTCTAAGGAAATAATCCACCCCAAATCCAAAATTACAGATGACTTAGCGCTCAGTAGACATTTCTACTTCTGCAATTAACGACACTGATGTTTTTAGAAGAAACAACACCGCTTTTTGAATTGGTGTTCCTTACTAGTGTTTGCGCAGCTGCTACTTGCTAGGAGACCAATGCAGCTGGTGAAGAGGCCAATTTATGAAGAGACTCTACACTACAGGTTCAGGAAAATATTGGCACATTACTTGAATAAACACAGTTAAATCTGGGCACCACCAGAAGGCTGATGTCACAACCATCGGGGCAAAATCTGCTCTCTATAAAAGCTAATATGATTATGGCTTTTATTGGGTGTGTCTGTAGCTTTGCCATCAATTATATTTTCAGTTAAAGGATATTAGTCAATTATTGGACAGTTTGGTTGATCAGGTGGGGCATCATTTTTGTAGACATTTTTTTGTAGACGCTCACATTAAGACTTAATGGGTTTTACATCGAATGTACGGCAACACGTGTGTTGCTACTGATGTCATGTCTGTTCCCTTGTGTTTTGAATGCATGAATATGGAATGAAGCAACACAAGTAGTCCTAACATGAATTACAAATTTTACATGGTGACACAGCTGTTGAGCACAATGGTGCCCTATCATCAAGGTCCAGACTGTTTATGGTTCGCTTAGTTTAGCAGCACAATATGGCATTTGTTCTTGTTGATATTGGCGCTGTTGTTTTTTTTTTGTCTTCATCTTTTACTAATCTTTATGCTTCTTATATAATATCTTATATATTGGTCTGCTTCACTTTTTAGACGTAGTTAAGGTGTAGTTGCTTGTGTGAACGTTTGTATTTGTTTTGGCATACCTTTTGTTGAGAGCTCTTTACTTTTAAGGCTTGAAAAGATATTAAATATATTTATGTCTCTCTCCTAGCTGGACTGGATGGACTTCTTATTCCTATTGTTCCTGAGGTTCCCGATCAGCCCATTCCATCCCCTGTGGATGGTGAACCCATTTGGGATTGGGAAAAGTCCACCCATGATTTTGCGTCTTCTGCCATTACCACTACGCCAGAATTAAGCTTCATCAATGGCAAAAATGAGGTGAGCGTCGAGCCAGACTACCCTTCTGAAAAAGAGGCGAGAGGAGATGTATTTGAGAGTGTGTCCTCAACAGTCCAGGAACAAACACAAATTAACGAAAAGAAGGACATGTCAAGTTTTGATTACTCTCTTATAGACGTTGGTACAATGCAAGCTGAGTCACTTGTGACAGGACAAGGTGTAACCTCTACAACGGTCTTGGGTACATTTGAGTCTGACCAAGAACAGATCATTGTAGAAGCTACTCCTCCATCATACTTTGTACCAGAGCCTGAAAACGAGACTCTCATGGAAGAGGCAACCTTATTACCAAGCACACCATTTGGGACCACGACTGAAAGAAGCTCATCGGCAAAGTCCTTAAACGAATCGAATGTGGTTGTGTCAAATACAGCCACGCCATCCACCAGGTTAGTCACTGAAGATTCTAACCAGGGGAATAAAAGTTCTTCACCTGAAACCTCTGCACCTTTAAAAACAGTTAAAACTGAGGTTTCTCTTCATGTCAGTGAAGCATCTGGACAGGAAACGACTACTGTTCATGTAGTACGAACAACACATGGAATTATATCAGAAGCAGCAGAATCTACAAAACCAGATCACATAGAGGCATCCATGAGTACAGATAGTACACAGTCCACTGGTACGACAGAGCTGGGAGTGGAAGAACATGCTGCTGCTGCTGCTGCTACAGGCTCGCCAATGTCTGCAACAGCTCACACAGTAAAAATGCTCACATCTGAGACATCTGAGAATGAGCAAAATATTTCCAAAAGCCCAGCTAGGGCTACATCTGTTCCTGACCTGGCAAGCACTACTACAACTAAACCATTTGTCATGGCTGAGGATGAAGGATCAGGTGGCCAAACTCCTTACTTAGTTTTTACAAAGCCACCATTACTAGACAGCTCTGTCTCTGTGAAACCATTGGATGTCAGTGTTATTGATTCCTCTGACAGCATAGTCCCTTCACAAGAAAAGGTTTTAGATGAGAAATCAACACTGACACCACTGATAAGAACACTGCCATCAGTAAAGGAAACAATTGAATATGTGCCATCAGGTATAACTTTAGAACCAGTTCTTCCATTTTCTGAGACCTTTGGGTCAGGAGATCAGCTGATCAGTGAGTACTCGACAGATTTTCCTCTGCATACGTCCACCAAACGTGGGCAGAATATGGCCAGAACAAGTATTCCTTATATGGCTCAAACAATCAGTGTCTCAGTAAAAACTGATCAAACATCTACTTGGGTTAACGAAGGGGTGCCTGTTTCGGAGGAAATTAAATCAAATTCAACCATAGCCCTGAGAGCGCTTAATACTTCTGAAGAAGATACTTTTTCTACGAAAGGGCCTTTGCCCATACTGATGTCTGGTGTAACTCAGACATTTAGTAAAGCTGCTACTCATGACTTTTCTGAGGGAACAAAAACAGAAACCTTTATGACAGGCCTTACCATGGAGCAAGTGCCACCTTCAAATGTGCCACCCAGAGCAACAAACATGGTGTTAAGTGAAAATGTAACTGTAGCCCTTGCAGCAGAACGGTCAGAAACAACAGGTTTGTTGGTGCATTCCTCACATCAACCGCCTACCACACCGACTGTTTCTCCTTCAGCTTTTACTGATGGTCACATCTCTAAGGAGACGACAGTGAAAATAGTGATTGTCAGCAATATTTCAGAAGTGGCAACGATGTCAGAAGAAGGTTCAGGTGACCAGGCACCTGACATGTTCACAAAAGTTGCTTCTACAACAGAAACAAGCAAATACAACACGATCTCGGACAAAACAACAAAGGTTGGGACATTTCAAACAGGAACAAGAGCAGAGCCTTCTACATCGTTTACATCGTCTATTATCGATGCCTCTGAAATAAAGTTCTCCTCGACAGCAAGCTCAAGAAAAACAGCTGATCAAACTAATGCAGAGTCTGTAAGCCAAGGTATTGCATCAAGTTCCAAAAAGTTTATTTTCCTTGAGGCAGAAGGCTCTGGTGATCAAATAGCTGATTCCACAACGCTTTCTTCCACTCATGCTGAAGCCAAAGGCGAAACCTTCGTTTCCACGGCACCAGTGTTAAATACCACGCAGTTACTTCACTCAGAGGGAGCATCTTTAGAGAAGATCTCAGCGAGCTCTGCCACTGCTTTCCAAAATATGACTACAGATATGACTCCCAGAGTTCAGGTTTCCACAGAACCAAGTCTGATGAACACAACTGATAAATTTGCATCAGGCACCTTATCCTTGGTTGATGAAACAACCGTAAACCATACACAAAGAGCGGAGACTGAGGAGCCAACCACCACTAAGACAAGCACATTTACTAGTAAGAGAACGCCCCCTATGTTGACCACAACCCCTACTGCTGAAGGTCTTAGTGTCATTACATTACATAGAGAAGACAAGGAGAGTATTTCCATTACCCATCATCCTACAACAGCATCACAACCAAGAACAAGCCATACAACAAGAGTCGTTGACTTGTCAGATGCAAGTCATGACATTACTACTTCAACAGTATCAGTCAGGCCGAGCCACACTGCAACAGAGTCTTACAGTCCAACCCAGGCCAGCACAGAGTATATTGGATTCGGCCAAACCACAACTAAGTCAGCAGATAATTCCACAGCTCTAAAATTTGCAGCTGTCCATAGTGTGACAGATCCGCCTCCAACAAGCTCCAAAACAGATCCACCGTACAGTACTACAGATATTCAAAGCTCAGTCGTTCAAACCTCTGTTCAGAGCTCCATTTTAGCTTCAGAAGAGGCCCATACCAGTTCTGTTTCAACCTCAGAGATGCCCAAGTCAGAGGATTCACAAGAGAGTGAAGACGAGTCATCTGGTGATTCCTCCAGTCCAGGTCTTGAGTCAGCACCTTTGCAGACTCTGCCTACAGATGTCTCAACAACGAAATCCGAGCCAGTTATGGACAGTGAGGGAAAAGAGCTACCTGTAGAAACCCCTGAAACTGAGGTATCATCAGTGTTACCCAGCTCAACCATGGCAGGTGCAGTTGATGAAGACGGCTCAGGGGACTTGAATTCCACTAATATAAGCACAGATGATGATCAAGATTCTACCCCAACCGAAGGATCTGGTGATGTTTCGGAAACCACTGAGGCAAATAAAGAATATTTTGTGAGGACCGATGAGGCGGAAATCAGTTACACAAAGAGCACCTTTGATTACTCCAGTGTCCAAACTGCAACGCTTTCTCCACTTATGCAGTCTCAGTCTATTTCACAAGTTTCTTATAGTTCAGCCCAGACCGATATAGCATCTCCTACTTTGGAGTCTGGTAGTGGAGACACAGATGACAATCCAGCTGAAATGGAAAGTAATGATGACGATGGTTCTGGGGATATATCCCCCACTGTTGTCCTTGTGTCCGCTCCTTCTTCTCTCAGTTCTTCAACAGAAAGTGATACGGCGTCAAATGTAGCTTCAGAATCAAAGGGGACAGAGTTGGGATTACATACATTTACTCAAAACTCTGAGGCCTTGGGCACAAAGTACTCTATCCTGGTTGAAGCAACAGAAATAACAACTGAAGCATACAAAGAATATGCTGTCAAAACAGACGAGGCAGAAACCAGTGACAAGAATACCACATCAGATGAACTTGGTATTGAAACTTCAACTCCATATACACCCGTATTTGTTTCCACAATAGCTTTGACCCCAACTCGGAGAGACGATATTTCTGAATCTGCTGGTTCTGGAAGTGGTGACAACGATGACGCTGCGTCTGAAAATGAGGGCAGTGAAGATGGTTCTGGTTATGTACTTGAGTCTAGTGCTCCATCCCAATCTCTGTTAACAGACGAATCAGAGGTACACACGAGCATCCCGTTGGCTCTTCCCACCGCAACGTTGGCAGAGCCAGGGGTTGCCATGCCAACTGCGAAGTCAACTGTAACAAGTGCTCCAGTGCTGCCAAGAACAAGTCCAACATCGAAACATATTGGCACTGAGTCTGGGGCCTCATTAGCAGACGCTGAGCCAGACAGTCCTAAAGAGGGTGGAGATTTTGGAGAAACAGCTACAGCTGGGAATGCTACAGCAAAGACGGAATTGTCCACCAGTACAACGCAGATCTTAACTGAAAAGACAGAGGTCCATTTTGAGACGCCTGCTCCTACTCAGGATTCTTTGACCACCAGTTTACCTACTGGTACAGACAAGACAACTGTGGATCAAGTTAGCTCCCATTCCTTACCTGAATCGGTGACGAAAGAGACACGACTGACTTCTCCCGCTCCACATGTCACCACTGAACGATTTACAGATGAGCCAGTTGCAACTGCAACACCACCAAGTAGTGAGATAAGGTCTAGCACAAATAGCACAAGTGTTCAAGAAACATCATCGATAACAAGCCCAGTGATCATCTTTACAGAAGAGATAAAAGATGAGGAACTTTTCTCGACAGTTACAGACAGAATGACAACCCACAGCACCAAAGAAGAACTGATCAGCAAAGACGATATCATAATTGACGCGGACACCATTTTAATGTTGGAACCGTCATCCCCGTTTGCCCCGACCATCATGACAGAGGAAGCAGCTGGTGTAACCGTTGTTACTATGACACCACAATCGTCCACTGTACTGCCAGAGGAACCAGAGGGGTCTGGAGTGGAGAGTCCTTTGTTAGCAGTACCGGAATTACATGTGCCTTCTCAATCAACCACAAACACTCCAACAGTTAGAGATATGACTTCTGGAAAAGAGAAAGAGTTTCTCTCAGGCAGCTCGATAGAGGTGGAGAAAAATGATACAAAACCAACAATGTCCATTGAAGTCCTGATTTATTTTCAGCACAATCAATCTGTGGAAACATCTGCTCATACCTCAACACATAGCACACAACCAACTTTTAATCATACTGATGATTCCCATGGTAATACAACCACATCCCATCCCAGTCAGACCAGCTCACATATTACTGATACCACAGATCGAGCAACAGTTGCCAACAGTCATCCTGTCTACACCACCATGCAGCACAGTCTCATCACCAATCCAAACCAGACCACCACTGGACAACCTAAAACCATTTCCAGTTTGCCCCTCTCTACAAAACATACTGGAATTAGTCCTTCACAGGAAACAGACAAGACGTCACGTTCTATCCCTACATCCGTTTTCTCACTCACTGATAGTTTCTCAGGAGATGGTGCCTACATAGAAGAATCTGAGGTGAAGACCGTTATACCAACTGTCACTGTATCTACAGGCACAAACTCAAATAATGAAACTGAAACCAGTGAACAATTTGCCAAGACAACCACGATTCCTCAAATTGTGAATGATACAATTTCAGAATATATAACTGTGCAGAAGACTGAACCTTCTCAAGCTGTAGAGGTCACATTAACACCAACAACATTGGAAGGAACTGGATCATCGACCGATCTAACTCAACTCACCGATGTGGAGAGATCTAGTGAAGGCCCCAGACTGGTTGTACTTCCTACATCCCCATCGCATCATGTCCTATCTGTTACTGGTACCCCACCATCCGCCCAATCCACATTTGCCAGTGAATCAGATATTGATTCTTATGTATCTAAAACCCCTGAAATTGATACCATAGTACTCGAGTCAGAGGTGATGCCTGGTTCAGACCAGCCAGCACTTCCTTCAATCTTTGGCACAGAGGATGGCTCAGGCCTTACAACAGAACTTGAAGTATTTATGGAAACAGGGACTATTAGTGAGTTTACTAAAAGTACAATGCCACAAGAAGCAGAGGCACGAGTGACAAGTAGTGTGGCAAATGAAACCACGGACATCGAACAAAGCTCAGTGGTCACTTTCATTGAAAAGACAGACCAAGGACAATCATTTAATGAAGAGATTTCTAGTTCCACAGAGAGTACCACACAATCCTCTGCAACTCCTTCCTCATTCCTCAGCAGTACAGTGCAGTTCCTGCAGTCTTCCTTTGGACCCATTTTTAACCTGTTGAATAGATCTAGTGAAGAAACTTCAATACCTGTGCAACCTGCTTCTACAGAGACATCTTCTCCATCCACACTACTGGATAATGGCAGCACAGCTACTATGCTTGAGTTTAAACCAGATTTCAGTGCTGGTGGTGCCACTGATGAACATAAGCTTGAGACCACCACACCGCCTCAAATGGAGATTAGTGATAGCTTTGCGCCTTCCACACAGTTTGAGAGCTACGTCACATTACAATCCACTGAGAAATACGATTTAACAGAAAAGTTGCAAACCGAAAGAGTTGAAACAGCAAGTGTATCATTTGAGGCAACCACGGGGAAAACATCAAACCCATTCTCTGCATTTGTAGAGGAAAGCTCTGGTGACCAGGATACTAAAATGATCAGCCAAGAATCAACAACACCTTCTTCCAAAGTGACTGAAAGGACACAGATGCCGTCAACTAATGCTTCAGCAGAAAGCTTGCCAAGAACATCAACTCCAGTCATGTCTATGGATACATCAGACACTGGAGAGCCAAGCCAGGACACTCAGACGGAAATTTCACAATCGGCTCAAAAGATACCAACATCAGACACTGTCTTATCTGAATCAGAGTCTAAAATTACACCAGGCACATGGTTGCCCACAGCTGAAGATCAAACAAGGAACCTAGACATTACCACACACGAATATGACACTGGTGCAATCCTGAGTGGCTCATCTGAACCTTTCTTAGTTGAGTCCAAACCAGACTTTGGTGACATTCAGACCATAGAGGAAAGCACAACCTTTGAGGGAACTTCCCCTGAAAGTAAAACGTTAGACAATGGCACTGAGCAGTCAGTTGGAATCCCTTCAGCTAATTCACCTACAGAGCACTTCATCACCTCGGCGGATTTGGCTGCTGCAAGGACACCTGAATCCAAGCCAGAGTTTACCACACGCTCTGGAAATGTGGCCTCCACAATATTTAGTAGCTCGGAAAGTAACAGAGACCACATGTCCACTGCCATTCCGTCATCTGGTGAGATTCAGGCAGCAGTTTTGTCCTCAGTTACCACATCTCCACCGCTAATTTCTCATGACTCAGACTCTAAATTAGAAGGTAAGGAAAATGTGTCAGAGATACAACAGGCAAGTCAACCAGACCAAGCGCTAACACCTTCCACAGTGAAGCATTCTTCAGAAACTGTAGAATATACAACGTCACTGCAGTCTGGAAGACATGCTGGTGCAACTGCTGTTTCTGAGGCTGTACTGGTCGAGTCTTTTCCTCTGAATCCCTACGTAACACCCAGGCCTAGTATGAATGAAGACCTCAGATTGACAGTTGTTGGAGAGACCCTTGACATTACAGGTATGAGATATATTTTCCATTTATTCATACACGCCATTGAGTAGTTACCATTACATTCTTACTTATCATGGTGAGTGCTTATTCTTGTTTTTTATATATTCTTTTCAGGTTCATGTTCCAGTGAGGGATGCATGAATGGTGGTTCATGTTTGAAAATGGGCAGCACCCAAATTTGCATCTGCGTACCTGGATTTACTGGGGAACATTGTGAAATAGGTATCTATTCCCTACTACAATGTAAAGTGAATTGACAAAACACAGCGTGAATTTGGGCTCAGGCCTGTTATGAATCCTTAGATGTGGACGAGTGCCAGTCCAACCCATGTCGTAATGGAGGTACCTGCATTGATGGACTCAACTCTGTGAGCTGCATATGTCTACCAAGCTACACAGGAAGTCTATGTGAGCAAGGTAAAGGGACATTTTACCTAATCACTGATATATCTGTGGTATTTAAGGGCTAGGATTAAAACTGCTACATATGTAGATCATTTCTATTCATTTTAGGTCTAGATGTATCATTTGATGTCTTTGTCTCTGGATCAAAAACATTTTTTTTGGCCGAAGGTTGGTCACATGATATGGTAAGTTAAATGGCGGCCAATTTTCAACCGTTGGAGGCTGGCAATGGCAAAGCTTTGTACCAGAGTTACGAGGCTCAGCTAAAAGCCACACTGAGGAGGGTAGGATGAGAAATGGGACTGTGGTGGCTTAGTGGTTAAGGTACTTTACTATGGACCAGAAAGTCCAGGGTTCAAATCCCACCTCTGCCACAGTTGGGTCCCAGAGCAAGGCCCTGAACTCACAACTGCTTGGATTGTAAGACTGTATTAATTGTAAGTTGCTCTGGATAAGGGTGTCTGCTAAATGACATAAATAACACACTTGTGTTCCTGAATTCATTACCAGTCCACACAGCCAGCAAGAGCCTTCATTTTACGCACAAACCTTGAAATGAATTGGAATTCTTTTTCTAATTTTATTAACATTGCCAACATTAGACTGAAGATCCATTTTTGGTACCATAAATACAGTACTATGCATAAGTATTAGGTCACCATTAGATAAGATATACATTGATTTAGCAATACTATAATGAACATAAAGAATTTTATTTTAGTCTTTGTACTAGAAGACACCAGAAAATACAGGACATTTGTATGCAGTTTTATAAAGCTGAAAACATTTCATAAAAAGCAATACAGTTTCTATAGGCTGCAATGGCGAGTATTTAGCGTATACCATAAGTATACATTCTAAGTATTTAGTGAAAGCAAGTTGACGACTCTGCAGTCTGAAGAAGCTTGATCAAGAAGGAAAGCAGCTAAAAAAACAACAAATCTAATGGTGGCCTAGAACATTTGACTTTTTTATGAGAACATATGAGTGCTTGAGCCCTTGAGCAATAAGCTTAACTGTCAGCAGTATAACACTTTTGTTAGAGCATGAATATAAATTTGTTAAATTAGATTTAATATGATGGTTTAAGGGTAGTGAGTTCAATTACTGGTATCTACACTGTACATTGCTATGGATACGGGTGTGTGTGCTCCAATCTGTGACTGTACCCTCTACGTAAAGTTCACGAACAGCAAATTCCCCATCTAACACACCCTAAATATTGTCCCCATTAAAGGGTGATTCATCTCAAGCTCTTAAATAGTGCCTCCTAAACCAGGACTGAAGTATGAGCCAAGACTACATGAATCATTATAAGTGATTAGTTGTTGAGGAATGTACATTTTTAAACTCTTTGTAGCAACTGTTTGTTGTTTAGGAAACAATTTGATATTCCTTAATAAAGCTCAGATTTGTTACTATATCAGAATAATCTCTGCATTGGCTCTTCTTTAGGCTCTTTGCTTAAAAGTTTGGTCATTAAGCAGTCATTAGTGCTTCTGCCAAGCTCCAAACCATGCCATTTCAAACAGGCTGAAACGGTGCAGCCCAGGGCTGGTCCTGAAACAGCCACTGTGATTTACTGAAACGGAAACGGGGGAAAAAAAGGCTTGTAATATGAATCGTTTAATTTTATGGCTGATTTGTAGAAACACATTACAGTGTGATGACAGGGTTCTTGGGAACATTGTAAACAAGCAAGAGAGCAACTTGATAATGAGTCAGAATGGTCATTCTGTTACATTTGTGAGAATCGGTCTCCTTTTCTCGTTCCAGACACAGAAACCTGCAGCTATGGCTGGCACAAATTCCATGGCCATTGCTATAAGTATGTTCCTCACAGACGAACCTGGGATGCAGCTGAGCATGAGTGTCGTCTAATGGGTGGAAAGCTTACTAGCATTCTGAACCATGAAGAACAGCAGTTTGTTAATCGTAAGTATTTGGTTTAGCAAACCATCACAACTAAACTGTCCACCTTCGTCTTCCTGCCGTTCCAGGAATTAGCCAAATAATGTTAAAATCATCATAGCTCACAAAAAAACAACAGGAAGTCAGATTACTTACTACTGTCAATGTATGTAACTAACTACAATGTATGCATAAATATCACAATTGCCTTAAAGATAAGATAAGATAAGATAAGATAAGATAAGATTCCCTTTGAGAATTTTCCCTCAGGTAATTATGTTCATGAATGAATGAATAAATTCCAGCAGCATCATTGTTATGGTACACACAGAGTCCAAAAGAAAAGAAAAATAATAATTATAATAAGAAGGAGAAAATAAGTATAGTTAAGTTTAATAATAGAATGTATAATACACATAAAATAAAATTATTTTATATTATATCATTATATAAAATATATACTATGTGTGAGTGCGGTAGGTTTAAATTATTGCTCATTACCAAAATATTGCACCTATGTTTTGTATTGTGTTGTGATCAGACTACGTCTATTACTATTCTTTCCCATCCTCTGCCCTCATCTAAACACACACAACCCCATGCCCCCCACCCCCGCGCCGAGAAAGGAGTTGTACAGACTGTGGCATGAGGGACAAAGGAGTTTTTCGAATGAGTTCTTAAATATTATCTTTAAAATAGTATGTTTATCTAAATTGGAAAAAAATGCTTTTTATACCCCAATGATTTCCATCAACAGACGGTTGGAACTGTAGGAACATCTTTCCGTTAGTGGACACAGAAGGGAGGTTTACACTCACATTTCACCACCTAAAATAGATGTTCCACGAAACGGGATGTTGAGCATGTGAGCTTATAAAACAAACCTATTATTAAAAAACAACTCTGTTTTCTTTTGGCAGGCCTTGGCCACGACTACCAGTGGATCGGTCTCACCGATAAGGTGTTTGAAAGCGATTTCCGGTGGACAGATGGCCATGTTGTGGTGAGAATGTGATTATTAATATTATTAATATTAAGACTAATATCTTCCAGGGGATTTGAGATGGTTATCATACCTACGAGAGCAGTTTCTTAACTGTAATTTAGAAAGAATGTGTACTTCATGTTGTGTGTGGCAGCATTAGTGACTGTTGCTTGCTCTTTGCCAGTTTACCACCGCATATGGTAGGTAAAGCACAGACGAGGCTTGAAAGATACCCAGTTATTTCAACAGACAGGAAAGTGGTTAATTATAACTTTGGACCATTTGGTGCCGATTAGGCTATCACTGCGAAGATAGTGGCTGTAATTGAGGTCTGGAACAGGCGGCCTTCGGGGCAGGAGATAAGTGTCGTTCCTTGGAGTACATTGGCAGAGATCTTTTCCTAGACAAGAGATTGAAATGAGAGGTGCAGGGGAACAAGGCTGACAGGTGTTCACAGGTTAGCACTCTCCTCAGGAAACTGAGTGGAAGCAGCCATATAGATGGGCAGCACCTGGGACTGGAGGGACTGCATGTGTGTGGTAGGAGTGGGTGGTCGATTTAGGATGTTGTTGTACTTTTTTTACTGCACGTCACTTTGGTCTAGGTACCACAGACATGTACATACACGATCTGAGAAAGGGAAGTCAAGAGGCTACATAGGTGCGTGAATTAGGGTGTCGGTGGATGGTCCTGAGGGTCATTACTGTAGCATTACTGAACATGTTCAGGAAGTGGAGAACAGCCTGTAGAATTGGGTAATAACAGGACACACTGCAAATTGCCCTTTGCTGCTTTGAAGACCCACTAGTAATCTGTAGAGCTGTCGAAAGATGGCCGCCATGAGCAGTGCACTCACAGATGGGGCTGCATGCCACACGGTCAGCTGGAACACCAGAAAGGAAGTGCTCAGCTAAGCTGGATCAGCTGTTACGTAGTGTTACAAGTAGTGGATCTATAATAACATTTGGGTGTTGCCTAAGTGAAGCGATGACAGCTGTGCAAGTGTATCCGCATCCATGACATGCATAGTCCAGTGTTTGTTGCATCAATACAACATTTGTGGAACTCTTAGAATTCTGGATTGTCTTTTCTCATTGTATCTTGGTCATCGGAAGAGAAGCTGGTCATGTCATATCTGGCCATATCTGCGTGGGTTTACTCCAGGTTCTCCGGTTTCATCCCACAGTACAAAC
>JAUZSU010097234.1:0-19943 GCA_034780255.1 Parotocinclus maculicauda
GTGGTGGTGGTTCTATGGTGTGGGGGATATTTTCTTGGTACACTTTGGCCCTGTTAAAATCCTACCAAAAGATGCCACAGCCACCCAAAGTATTCTTGCTGTCCTCCTTCATCCCTTTATGATCTCAGTTTACCAATCTTCTGATGGTTACTTTCAGTAAAAAAAAAGACCATGTCACAAAGCTCAGATCAACGTAAACTGGTTTCTTGATCATGACAATAAGTTCACTGTACTCAAATGACCTTCAAAATCAACAGATTCGATTAGAGCACATTTCGGATGTGTTGGGATGTGGTGGAACAGGATAATTGCATCATGGATGTAGAGCTGACAGATCTGCAACAACTGTGTGATTCCTTAATGTCAAAATAGATTTTTCTGAGAAGTGTATCCAGCACCTTGTCGACTCTATGCCATAAAGTGCTGGAATATATTATAAAATAATTTAGCATTTTCAAAATCACTGCTCACAAATACAAGAGAGCAGACAGAAAATACATGGATAAGTGTGTATGGAAAGTAACAAACTGCATGTCCAGCTATGAAATCAGACTGCAAGCATATCTCATTTGTAAATTGTACTGTACTCTTCAGATTTTCTATAAAATTGTTACCATGTGAACAATTTGTAAATTTGTGCACAAACACACATCATATGCATGAGCTACCAATATTTTTTTATTTGAGCACAAAATCACAAATTCTTAAAGGATTTGATCCATATTTCAATCACTCTACAAATGTAGGCATATACATCATTCTACAAGAAAACTGTCACTGAAAGACAATAATAGGAATAAAAAAGATAAGACAGGGCAGAAGAGATGTTTAAGCAAATAAACACTTGAAAACAGTTTTAGAGAGTCCTAGCGAGAACAAAAGGCAAAGAAAACCAAAAGAAAATGTATTAATGTGGAAAACCAAATGAAATAAATGAATCAATCACACAAAATATAAAAAGATAGGATTGTGGAATAGACTGAAAACAACTATTAATTATTTAAACAAGATCTTTTTTTTTTTTAAAGATTTAAAAGACTTACCCACTGTTTGTTCATCTTAGATTCATGCAATCATGAACAGGACCCAAGTCACAATATGAGTAAAAACAGAAATACTGATATAAATGGAAAATGATAAAAAAACAATAAAGAACATATAGTAAGGCATGGTATAGGAAAACACATCAGACAAACAAATCACAAGTAACTCAACACAACCAACCCCCCCTCCCTGCAAAAAAAACAAAACAACAAAAAAAACTACACATGAATTTGACAGGTCATAAACAAATCACTACTGATTTGTATAAAAACCTCTTCCGTGATGCAATAGTGGTGATACATTTGTACACATTTACAAAATTCAGTATTCCATCTGAAAGCAAATTTTTCTGTAGGGGAATATGAAAGCTATACATTCTTTACAGTTGAAAAATAGCACTTTCAAAATCACTGCTCACAAATACAAGAAAGCAGACAGAAATTACATGACTAAGTGTGTATGGAACAAACTGCATGACCAGCTATAAAATCAGACTGCAAGCATATCTCGTTGGTAAATTGTACTGTACTCTTTAGATTTTCTATAAATTGTTACCATGTGAACAATTACACATTTCTTTCATAAGCTGTACTCAGTGTGGCTTTGGTATACCTCTTGACCTTGGTCGAGAATGCAGAGTTTGGAGTACTGCTTCTTGGCATCCATCAGTACATTGAACATGGTGCAGACAGACAAAGGCACCCTGAAGTCTGTAGACTTGCTGGATTTTTGCATCTTATTGTCGAAAGCTGCTTTGGTCCTGTATTCGGGGGAGATGGCTTTAAGTTTGTTTGTTGGTTTTCTTTATTTAACATCGTTTTCAGCATCAATGGCCATTTCAGTGACACACACAAAGTTACATAAAGACTAGTCATGTATATTTACAGAGGTTGTGCCAATTTAACATAACCAAGTAACCCAATGCATTTCTTTGGACTGTAGAAAGAAAAAGTTATGCTCACTTAAAACAGCTATAACAAATGTAATATCCCTTTGCCACCAAGTGGTGTCCATATTTACTCCCACAACACTACATTTTGCAGTGGGTAACTCAAGAAATTCAGAGAATTTCTAAGATCAGGAACTAGCACTATTACAGAGTTGTTGGTATTATATTGAGCAACTATATGTCATATATATCATTAGTTAAGCCTTCACAGAGCTGCAAGCTTATGAGTTAGGATTTGACCTGCTGTGTAAACAAATCAGGTTTTGACAATGCTTTTGATAATACATTTGTCCTATATGCATCCCAGAAACTTGACTTTAATTCAACTCAACAGAGAAAGCCATTCGTACAATTTAAAGATAAACCCCATGAACCTACTGATCACAACAAAAAAGAAGGAATTCTTGAATAACCATTTATTTCATTTTGATGAGTGCCCTATTATGTTTAAAGAAAGCTGAATTCTCTAAGGTTAGGGCTTTTTTTAACGTCACTTATCGGCATCAGTGGCCATTCAGCGACACGCACAAGGTTAGATCCATACACAAGTTCATTAAAAGACCAGTCATACATGCACAAGTCAATGACAATTTAGAGACACCAATTCACTTAACACACATGTCTTTGGACTGTGGGAGGAAACCGGAGTACCTGGAGTAAACCCAGGGAGGACATGCAGACTCCACACAGAAAGGACCCAAGCCGCTCTACCCTTGGATTGAACCCAAGACCTTCTTGTTGTGAGGCAAGCCCACCGAGCCACCGTGCTGCCCCTCTAAGGTTAAGGTTTTATGTATAGTATTATATACAATCATTTAGTACATGTTTGTTTCTGATTTAAGCAGAATGTGATTCACTGTAGTGTTATTTTGCTTGTTCAATCATTTGAAAAATACTATTGGGATTTCTTGTAAAAACAGGATGAAAACAGGCATCAACAGACAAAGCATACGCTTTGGTCTATGATCCAGGACAGGTTATTACAATTCGATTCTATCATATCATATATTATATATTTTCTTATTAAAAAAGGAATGATCACAGAACTCTGCAGTGAGTATGTAGTGAGTGCTTTTAGCTGCAGCCAAAATTCAGCAGTTACTTTAAATTTAGTTTGAAGTTTATAAGCACTGAGAGCCTTTCTGTTTTACCTCAAATAGTTTCATAATTAACACAATTACTTTCTGACCTTTTGACACAGGCCTCCATCATATCACTGGCCATAAGCTTAAGTCTCTGCTCCAGATGCTTGGCAAACTCTGGCTCTGGCCAATGCAGGTCCATTACAAACATTTGAAGGGCATCAAGTTTCCAGAAAAGGTCCTCTGATGTTGCAGAACCATTACTGTCGAATAGAAAACAAACAATCAGTCCTATTGCATCTTTTTATATAACACTGTCATACTTTAATATGAGCTATTCATTTCATTCTATCCAAGTAGACCACTAGCTGCAATAACGATCAAGGTGATGCGCTGTCTTACTTATTCTATGCCTTTCCTGTATTTTGATTGTTTATTAATATTTGGAAAGCTTATAAAGTGTGGCAGATAATTAAGTTGGTGAGTTTATCTAAGCCAATTTTAGTGCCAGGACCAGAATAAGGTCTCTTAGCAACTAACTCTAAAGAAGGGCACCTTCATTTACTGTGTGTTGCTAATTATTAATAAAACGTGCTGAACTATAAAATTCTTAGAATTTTGTTCTATTTGAGGTTTTTTCCAATTTAATTCACAATGGCTCAGGAGAGGCTTTAATCAAATAGGAGCTACACCTGATAAAACATATTATTCATTTGAGGACCAACAGGTGAAAGGTGAAAGTCTTAGATGCAGCTCCTTCTCGGGTGGTCCTTTGAAAATAAGATTTAGTGTCCCTGATATATATTGTTAGCATTAGCCTAATTATTAGCAATTTTCCACTCCAATGAAGCAATGTAGTCAACAGGGGAAAAAATATAAAATCTTTGTCTTTGAAAATGAATGCTCTGTAGAATGTCACTGGATTTCCATAGGCTCAAGACAGCCTCAACAAGAAAACAGATGCAGTGACACTACTGTGTCAACTACAGTTAAGGCGGCACCACAAAGAGAGGATGACACAAACAGCATTCAAGTGTACAGCGCAAAACGCTCAACAGTAAGGAAAAAAGGGCACTCACTCCTCTTGCTGTTAAAAGACTGTTACCTTCACAAGTGGCAGTCCTGGAAAATAGTTTGGCAAAGTCCACAGTGCAATTAAAAAGGACGAGCATGAGATCCCACTTGATTAATTAGTGGTGGCACAGTGTGTGAGGGCTCCCTCGGGTCTACGCCACCCCCCTGAAGCCTGTGTGAGTGGGGGGAAGAGGCAGCATGAACAAATGGACGAGATTCTCGCCAGGAGCTGCACTCCTGTGGGGGAACACGGCATTCTGACTGCCTCTAACAACCAGCTAACCACGGAGTCCCCTTGGACACACACCCACAGGACTACTCCCACTACAGTCACTGTTTCAGGCCTAAAACCTGGTGTGCATTTTCAGTCCAGCCTGTTCGTAATGAACACAGACTTTTTTTGACAGATCAAAATGTTCTCTTGGAACAAACAATTTATAGTTGCTATACTGGCCATTGCAATAAAAAAAACAAATCCAGTGGCATTGAGTCAATGGCGACTCATGATTACTCTATGCATTGTCCTATTTTCTCCATAGAGCTTTTGCACAATTAATGTTGCCGTTGTTTGTGCTGTCACTGTAATGTGCCCCCATGTAAATACCCATGCTGCTGCTACTGCTGCTGCCCAGCTGATAGTTACTTTGAAAGCCCAGCCTTGGATACAAACTCAGGTCCTCATCAAATGCTGCTTCCAGCAATATATCTCTTGCCAATGGGCCACAGGAGCTGCCATGGAGCAATATGGCAAGTGATAATGGTATGAATACCATTATCGGTACGGCAATAACATTACATTTAAATTAGTAGCAGATTTATGGAGGAGATAAGATGCTGCCAACCTGAAGTGCCTTAGCTGCAGCTCTGAAAAGCATTGGATTTGAGTTTTGATTAGGGTTCATAAGCACTGAGAGAGCTCAATGCTCAAATAGCATAGACTAAAATAGTTTAGCAAGAAGCAAATTCCAGGCATTAATTAACAAAATCCATTAGCATTTAGTTTCCTTTTACCACAGTACTTAAGAGTATATTAAAGCTTTGGTATGTCATATCGCAAATCAGACAAATTAATACCTTATACGATGGAAATTCATTAGCAAGTTAAACACGGAAATGGGTTGTGCACTACAAAGGAATATTGCAGCTTGCCACATTGTGATCTTCTAAACACTTAAATCACATGATCCAATTTATCTTTATGTGATATATTAAGTAAAAAAATATATGTCATAATATCAACCCCCAACTCTTTAGTTCGTTAGGAAAGAGTAAAATGCCACAAACAGTTTCATCCTGATTTATAAACCTGCCTTCATTATTCTTGCTATCAAAGTACTTTATATTGTTTGAATATTCCGTTAATTTGTTTTTGATAAAGCTTTACTAAGCACAATGATTTGCTATTTAAATTTGACATGGCCCAGCTGGTCTATACACACGTGTTGTCACATAGTGGTCCCATCCAGGAAGGGGTGGAGAAGCTTGGTATCTGAGGAAGATTGAGGGGCAGGTTGGGAACTTTAGGCAAAGGCATGCTTGGCAGATTGTTGGTAATAGTCCTGCCATAGATAGAAAAGGAAAAAAAGAAGAAATGACAAAGAAGACAGAAGAAAAAATTAAGACAGACAGAAGAAAATATTGCAGTGTTAATGATTATCCTAATAAAAATATTAGGAATTAGAATGTGAAGAGAGATCTGCAGGCATAGCTCTAATCAAAGGGCACAGGTTTTAAATGGGGAATTAAAAAAAAAAAAGAAAAAGAAGAACAAGGCTGAAAACTTGTCAGTCAAAGAGGCTACAATTAAAGTTTCAGAACTGAGAGCTACAAACAAAGTACATCCTGCAAGTGAAAAAGCCACCTATGACTAAGTAATTAAGTTTTAGATATCCAAAACCTTGGATATGTTTAGAAACTTTCCTGTTCACACGAGAGAGTCTTAAAGACTTACTTGACTGACTGCCAGGTCTCTTGCTCAAACCCACGATGGACAGACTGAGCAATGGAGGATTCCATCAGGTCAATGTAGCGTACCACCAGAGGCATGAAGAGCTCCTGCAGGTGCTTGTGGAAGGTTCCATTGCACAACTGAGCTAGATTAGGGAAACATTAAAAGAGTTTGAATTTTAGTTTATGGAATTCTCTAAAATCTCAACTATAAATCTGGCATAAGTATAAAGCAGTTTCACAGTAGTTAGCATAATTCAAAAGTAAATAAATGTAGAAGAAAAGATACTGCAGTTAACATCCAATATAAGCTGCAAAAAAGACATAATATAAATAAAATGCTATGTAGTAGTGCATGGAATAGAAACAGGCATATACAGGTGACACTTTCCCACTGATCTCCAGGGGATTTCATCCTAACAAGAATGAGAAAGAGAGGTGTCTCACTGGGCATCATTAGTCATAATTCACTCTCATTCTGCTCCGTCATCAGTAACACTAGCCTTTTTACTCTCGTGGGTGTGAGAGCATGTTTCACAACCATTTAACATCTTGAGGAGATGATGAAACTCATGTGAGCTTTTAATGTCAGTAGCACGATGCCCCTGTGCTAAATAATGAGCAAGTACATCCAAATACATAAATGAATGTGGTAAAAATTTAATATATGAAAGACTTATGAATAAATCTTAAAAAATGTTTTACACATACACCATAAAGTTATAGCTAGACTTACTTGATCTTAACCTCTACTGTAGCTATATCTCAGTGTGCATGTATATAACATGTAATGCTCTAGTATGGCTGATTTTAAATGAGAAAGAAGTACAGGGTAAGTCAAAAGGCACAAATAAAAGGATGTTCTGTACACCTTTTGAATCACTGTAGGTTTATTTATATAGATTATTGGCTATGAAATACAGGGTGAGTTTAAACACATTTCATTTAAAATAACACAATGTGGGCCAAAATCTAAAACCACTAGTGAAACTGATTTGAATTTTTTTTTCTCAGATTTCACACAGATTTTTCATATAATAATGTTATAAATATAATAATTTGAGTAAAATCATGAATCTTTGAGTGTGCTTTCATAAATGCTTGATGGGGTTTGGGTGAGGTGGATATATAAAAAAAATAATAATAATCCGAAATGGAATATGGAATATATATATTTTTAAAGGATCAACTTTTTTGCTAAAATTGTAATAGTTAGTTAATATGATCTGTAATGAAATCACTGTACTAAATAAACAGAATTTTCTGTAGACATTTGACACCATTTGCAAACTATTTAAATATTGAATGGTAATATTAAGTTGTCACTATTAAAAAAAATCAGTGAAAACACTAAAGCAAAGCACTTTGATCTACTCATTTTTCCATGGGGGGCTCTAGCACTTGAGTGCTTGGACAGGATGGTAGTACACTGATGGCTCTTGCAACACCGGGGATGACCACCCTGATTAGCTACTATTCTCCCAGACCAAGTCAATTGTTGCAGCACTTAATTGCTGACCTAGTCAGGAGGAATGTCAGGAGTCAAACCTGGGTCCTGGAGGTAGCAGTGTATTAAACTACTGCATTTTACAAAACACGTATACACATATACAGATAACTAATTGAAAGCTGTAAATATGTATCATTTTTGGAAAATGTTTGTGAATTATGTGGATTTCTGATTTAATTAATTACTTATAAAATGTAATCCCTTACACATACTTTGTATGGTTTTTGATTGATTAACCAAGCAAAGTCCAGTCTAAAGGAACAACAATGTCAATGACTGTACCATGTAACCATTAGAACCTCTACTAAAAACAATGTTTACTGTAGCTGATGATCAGTACTAATAATGATCACGATAAACAACTTTGGGCTATTCTTAAATTTCTTGCATGTGATATTCATCTTCAGGTTATGCCTTCACATTACTCAGTACTGGGCTAAGTTGGGAAATATCTGTGAGCAGTATATGTTGCATTCCTATCAAATCAAAAGTTCAAAAATGATTACGCCATATCAGAGCTCCACTACAACCCACATCTTATCACATTACTTTAAATGGCAAATTTTAGAAGAAGTTTAGCGGTTCACACAACTTTCCAGCATAGATCATAATTATTCAATGAGGGTTTAAAAAAAAAAAAGATATGTTTCTGTGTATGTTAGCCATTTAGGTGGAATGTGTTCATTGCAACTTGGATAAAGAACAGACAATTTTAAATTTAATTATTGTTAAAATGAGCAAAATGCTTGCTCACATACAAAAGGGGGAAAACATGCAACAGCCAACTAATAATTCTGGTAATTCTGTTACACTGGCTATCTTACACTTTATTAATTGTGTAGTCCAACAATACACTTATTGCACGTTACACATTTGCCCTAAACTTTGCCTGTAAATTACTACAGAAAAAGAACATTTCTTCATTACTTTCTTGCACTTTTTGTACACTGGGACCCTGAGAACTATGGACATTAAGCATTCAAAGGGTTAGTTTGTGTGGGTTTGTTTGTATTTGTGATTAATTAATGCTGCTGTCATCAACTTAGATAGAATTATTTATTTGTTGTTTTTTTGCCACAATTTTCTTTCTGGGGTAATCCGTTTCACCTTGTCCAATTGACAAATTACTCCTACACTAGTAATAACCACAATAATTATTTCTTCTTTTCTACATACGTCTCAAGGTTTTCTCAGTATGTTTTAGTAGATTAAATGGCTTAGTGTGGAACAATAGTTGAGAAAACAATATGAGCTGACTTCATGAAGACATCACTGGCCTCAAACAAGTACGTTAAAAAAACACAAAAAACTGAGTCTTGCTCAGGAGTGGGTGACTATAGTTCATTCTGTTTATGTACAGCATTGCCACTGATGTGGAGCTTCGAGTCAAACAACAGATTGGAACAGAGGACAATGCTCAGATTGAAGTAATACGTCCATTCACTGCTTTAAGGCCAATAAGACCTTCTCAAATGATCAATTGCCTGCTGGTATGTTTTATTTCATTAACAAACTTGGTCACTGATTTGCTAAGCACATGCAACGTAGAACACCACCAGCAACATGCATCAAGGATATTTTTTTCAGAATCGAGTTGTGTTGCCAAGACTACAAGAAAGCAGAATAATCTATCCAGATTCAGACAGATAGATGTCAGGACTTTCAAAAAGAGGCAAAAAACAATAAACATTAAGTGGGGAAAACCAGTATTCAATACAATGCAAGTTTTTCCACCTACAAAGAACGGAGTGGTCTTTATTTTTTTATTATAGGTACACTTCAACTGTGAAAGAACACCGTCCCAACCATGAAGCATGGGGGTGGAGCTATCATACTTTGGGTGTTCTTTTCTGCAAAGGGGACAGGACAACTGCACCGACAACTGAACTGAGAATAGATGTATTGAGAGATTTTGGCCATCAACCTCTGCTTTACTCTCTCAGTAATAGCACTGAAAATGGGTCGTTGCTGGGTCTTTCAGCATGAAAATGACCCGAAATGACCAGGGCAACTAAGACATGCTCTATAAGAAGCATTTCAAGGTCCTGGAATGGCCTAGCCAATCTCCAGACCTGAACCCAATAGAAAATCTTTTGTGGGAGCTGAAACTTAATGTTGCCCAGTGACAGCCCCAAAACCTGGAATATCTGGAGAAGATCTGTATGAACGAGTGAGGAAACAACTGACCTCTGTAATTGCAAACAAATGTTTCTGTACCACATATTAAGTCCTGTTTTTCTATTATGCAACAAAATGCTAATTAATTATTTAAAAATCATACAATGTGAATTTCTGGATTTTTGTTTTGATTCAGTCTCTCACAGTTGAATGTATCTATGATAAAAATTACAGACCTCTACATTATTTGTAGGTGGGAAAACTTGCAAAACCAGCAGTGTATCAAACATTTATTTTTCCCCACTGTATGTCTATCTATCCTGATTAAATACATTTCATACAAATATTGGTTCTGTCTTTTTCGGTCTCTATACACTTTTTATACATTTCTTTCTCGCATATGTTGTTGGTTTACTCCAAAATCTATGCAGCATCTCAAATGTCATTATGTCATAAGCCCAAACACGGCTAAAATCTTGGAAATGTATGAAAATTCACAATAATACTAGATAATACAGTGATATACTCTTACATTGTGTATATAAAGTGACCAACTGATTATGGCTGCCAAAGATATTTATTTCCTATTATAAATCATTATAATTTGAAGAACACTTCCGTTAAAGCAGATGTTGATAGGATGGACAGCACATACCTGTATACACAATTGTACTGTATAGTTGAGACTTCAGGGTTTTTGTGCATTTTGGCTTCATCGTGTATAATGCATATGCTAAAACATTACCATTGCTTACTTACTCATTTACTTATGTATTAAATTTCTTATGTTGATTGGGAACCACAATAAACCAAATAGTGGACTCGGACAGGCGTAGCCCAGCTTTACTAGCGCAGCTACCATCTAGGTTTGAGCTTTCCGGCCAGGTCAGACGTCCTGTGCAGACACTATTGACCATGTCTGTGGAAGGGGAGTCCAGTGGGGGATTATTCTTTGACACAGCAACAGCCAGTCCTACCCAGTCCTTTCATGAGACCAGTGCATGCTTACATCTGTGGACTGTGTTCTCTGAGCAATCCCTAACCCCTCAATTGCTATTTTAATTCCTATTTTCGTTGTACGATGTTTGGATGCAATTAATAATTAAAAGTAGTAGAAATTGGTAAAATTTAAATCATTCAAACATACAGATGTAATTAACTTGTGAATGTACCTTATGTCATATTTACACAATAGGACAGCTGTAGTTTATACAACAGCTGTAGGTTATACAGTAAAAGAGCAGAACAATAAAGACAGAGAGTAGAGGAAACATCTAAAGCAGTGGAGTTTGAGAAGAAAATAGTGGCAGTTCGCTTACAATCAGTACGTAAGAAATTGTTGAGCAGCTGGAAGAGAGGAAAGCTGTCCCAAGAATCCAGGGGCTGAACTGCCAGAGCAGCATCCATGTCCACTGTGTAGAGGGACAGAAATATTTCAGCATGCTCCGCCATCACCTCAGGCCACCAGACGAAGGCCTAAGGTACATGCACATAAGGAGACAGACATACAAAAAAGAACACAATTCAAGAAAAAGCTCATGTTCAAGGTTAAATATATTCAATATGAATGTTATATTATATATATATATATATAAACCACGAAAGAGACGCAACCAACCACAAGTCCAGCAGATGACAAGAGGCACAAAAAAAGACCTTGAATGCAAATAATATGCAGAGCTCATTTGCTGTAGTGCACACACTGGGAGAGAAACACAATGTCATGCCATCCTTTCGCAGTTACAGAAAGAAGGAGCAGGAAAAAGAAGCATGCCACTGTGCTCGGCATTGTACAAAAAGCTCCAACTGCCATGAGTGCTCCCATTCGGTATACTTAACATTATTAAAAGTGGTACCAAGCTCTACAGGAAAGGCTCACGCATTCAATGCCAATGCTTATCACTTCTTGCTTCTTAGAACTTCATATACCAACGTTATTTGCTGGGAAAAATAACCACTACATGTATGCAGTTAAGCAGATACTTCTGCTGTTTTACTTGTCTAATTGAGGTAACTTTAGAAGTACTTTTGATCAAACTATCTGTGAACCACTAAAATTGCCTAATGACATGTTTATGCATGAAGTTAAAAGGATTTTCTCCCACGTTATCTACTCTGCAAATTAACATGGGTTTTTCAACAATGACTGCCACACATGAATTTTCTAGTTTTGTTCCTTTTTTAACTTCTTTAATCTCTCTCTATCTCCCCCTGCCTCCCATATTTATTGAATCTTATGTGACATACATGTACCCTGTTGTATTTACAATGCCAGCAGATATTTCTGAAGTGTGTTGGGTAGTGAGAAGCTGTGAGAAGTGAGAGCCTGCACTGTTATGCGTCATTACAACTGTTGTACTGCAACAACTAATGTATCTGGCAAGGTTAAATACGAGTTGGGTTAACTGCCTTACTATACTGCTCACAACAATTAAGGGATACTTTGAAATGAAATCTCCAATAAGTAAATAGCCCCTAATTTTTGTGAGCAGTGTAATAATGACCCCAAAACCATATTGGACCACTGACTAATACGTGATCAGATGCTATGAGGTACATACCTGTATTTATGTTTTAATTACTTTAATTGCTATTCTACCATGACTGATTAGAATTATGGATGTTGACTTACAGGTGTGTTTGCATGGATGACCAATGTAAGTGACCACAATTGTCTTTACCTTACAGTTGTATTTAGTCTTTTGAAAGTACAAGATATTATATATTGCTTAAATATTGCTTTACAATTTTAATGCAAACCATTTCAAACATTCCAAAGGACACTTCTACTTGTTCAATGAATTTATCTGTGTTTATAGTTATGAATAGAGATGACTCCTATTCAGTTACAACGTCAAACTGCAACCACAGTGGTCTTTTGTGCATACAAATTAAACATTTCAGCCAAACAAATCATTTAAGATTATTCTTACACACTGGGTGGATGTTTCCCACTAAACTTAAGAGTGTAAAAGAACTTCTGTCCGTTTTAATTCTGATTTATTTCCCATACCAAAGACAGCCAAGACCTCACTGTCCATAGCTGCGGGCCAAAAAAGCAAGGTAGTCAGTCAAGAAAAATGAAAAATGTAAAGAGATGCTGAAGATCTATTGAGGAATTCCATTGTCAGTGTCTATCTTTGTGCTTGAACTAGTGTGTAAAAGGGGTGTGTAGGTGCAAACACTGTGCATCATGATAGACTGTAGATGGCCTTGAGAACACTCATCTTTGAGCTTTTCAGAAACAGTGTTTCAACAGCACAGGGTCAACCAACACCTATAATCACGCCTTTACTCTCTCTGTCTCAAACACCACCAAAACATGAATTAATCTGCCCGACTGGTCTATTTATCAAGTCAACAAAGGGACAGCTTAGTTCTTTCCACTCTCTGTAATACTTCCATATCAGATGTAAAACATTAACTGTTAAAAGTTGTGCTGGGAAGTCTGTATGCTGTCCATTGTGTGTGTGTGTGTGTGTGTGTGTGTGTGTATATACTGACTTCTATACAAACCAACAAAAATTCTGAAAGTGATGACTGTTATGGACTCTATTATGTAAAGGGAAATATATTAAACAACAAAATAATTAAAAACAAAATAAGAGGTAAAAATATAAGTACCACACAGACAATAGGAGGCACTTTGAAATCCGTCACAAACACACACTTACCTCTCGTCCCTTATGCATTTACCGAAAATAGAGGAAAGCATAAAGAAAGAGATAGAACAATGCAATTTAAATAGCACACATTATCTTTAACTGTTCTCCACATTACACAATAAGGCAGCACAGAAGGTATCTAAAATCTCAATATTCTCAGTGCCAACATGTCAAGGTTTCCTTAGTAACAGTGTGTAGGGCAATCATTTTATTAGGTGCAAATGCTTTTATTGGCATTATATGGCATTATTCTCACATTCTCATGACAGCTGGCAGTAGCTTAAGTCCTAAAAATAGCTCTGCACCTCAGGAACAGATGTCTATTGCATATTGCAAATGAACATAGTCTCCACCAATGATGCTTTAACACATATAAATGAATCAATTTTAAAAATGAATCAAGAAAAACTTTTGCATTCAGATGCTAAAGATGGCAAACAGCATTGTTTTCATGTACTCCTACTTGTTTTATTAATTGCCAGTTCCATTCTGCAATCTACTAACTATCAGTTGACATGACAACAAGGAAAGGGAACTGGACAGTAACAAACGGTAAGTACTGAAAGTATTGTAAGACAATAAACATGGAGTACCATTTAATGCATGCTGTATTCAATCAAACATATGTCATGGTTTAAACTCTGAGGCAGCTCTTTATTCAGTCACAAAGTTCTTGGTAAGTGTCAGCTGTATTTTCTTTTGGCTAGTTGTAAAGGAATTTTACCTCGGAATGATGTTCGTCATTCTGCTGAAGAACCTCTATACACAGCTCTCCCAGTTGCATCATGTCCTCAAGCCTTCTTTCTGAAGGGACATGAGTGCATTCAGCTGAAAAGCATACAAGAACCATTCTCTTACTGAAGAATTCCCTATACCACAAAATGTCATGGCAAGGAATGACTTTAGCAATTTATCAGATCACTTGTCACAATCTAGAGTTAATACAAATTGAAAAAATAAAAAAAACTTCGTGCCATTCTCAAAACTTTTGACCACAACTGTATATTGTTTACAATATAAAATGGCCAGTAAGCAACATTTAGTTAACAGTCAAAGATTTGCATAAGGCCCAGCTCACTGATGTAGCTTCATGAGTTTAGCGTATAATGATGTATGCAAACCTTCAAACTGGGCGTAATCCGTCAATTGCGAATAATTGATGAGCGCAGCTTTTTCCAAACACTTCTGAACCATCTTCCTCATGTCTTCAGCAGGGACTTGTGTTGTGATGTCTTTCATAAGAACCTTTAAGGAGTTTAGATATTTATTAACTGTACATCTCACAAAAAATGGGGGATAGTTTAAAATGAACTATTCCATGATTAAATATCCCCTGATTTTTGTGAGCAGTGTAAATGGATTAAGATCACTAAATTTAATATTTATGCTGTTTTTCTGTGTTAGAACTCAAGTTTTAAAAATAAGTAATGACCAGGATTAGACGCAGTTACATAAAGCAGATGCTTTTATATAGAGTGACTTAAAACAATTGACTTGGCTGATACCTGATTGCATTTTCCTATTGGTCAGCTTTAGTAGCAGTCCTGATTATAGTGGACTAAAAATCAGGTCGCTATAGTTGCTTTTGTAGACTTTTCTAGACTAATAATGCATTCCAGTTATTTTTTTAAATGTTTACTATGGTGTGATGACCAGGAAATGTTCCACTTGAGCACATTGTTCCTAAGAAGGTACCTTTACAATCTACACTGCTCACAAAAATTAGAGAATAGTTCATTTTGAAATACCCCGTAATGTTTGTGAGCAGTGTACATATCCACATCCATAAAAAAAATAAAATAAAATAAAATATATTATATAAAATAATATAAAACATCCGATGTTTGGAGTATTCATAAGTCAAACGGTTCATATAATTTACAGACGTTTTAAAGACGTAGATATTACATGGACAACACAACTGTGTGTGCTTTAAGTAAATGCAGAATGCGTTATGAGTTGATTGAAGCTCAGGGTACAATTATTAATAATTGCTGTACATACTGTACTGTACATACAAAGTGAGTGGACATAAATCTTACACTTAAGGGCTGAACTGCAGAAAAAAAAACACATACTCTTTCTAGAAGAGACAGTGTGGCTTTCAGTGCCCCTTCTGGCCGTCCAAAGGGAAAGCAATATCTACAAACAGAGGACAAAGCAGACACAAAGCCAACACATGCACTCATTATTCATATGGTGCTTTCACTAGTGCTAAAATGCTGTTTATTTAAAAGCAGGAGAAAATAATTGGCTTGAAGTAAAAACCTGAAAACAGGTCAGAGAATGAACAGAGAAAACACTGAAAAAGGACAGTTTGGACACTTATGGACACTGCAGGCCACAGGTGTAAGTGAATAGCACTCAGTGAATAAGGCAGGAAATAGCTAGCCCATTAGGTTGTCTAGCTCAGGTGGTACACTTGACAAGTTACTTAGCTTTATAATGAAAAGTGCCCTTATTCTTCAACTATTCTACATATAAATTATCCCTTAAGTTGTTTTTCCCCCTCGGCTATTGTTGTAATGTTGTCATACATTTTGTTGCTGCCTGATGTATGGCTTAAATGACTAAAGATGAATAAATTCTCAACGTTCTACAGGAGGGCTACGTTTAAATGTATACGTAATATCTACTACAACATGATTACACACAGCAATCTCTATAATTGTTGCCACACATCATTACTGTCATGCTGTTTAGTGTTTGTTTCAAAAAAGTTCTATGGTGATCCGAACATAAAATCTACAACTACAAGATCCAATAATAAAATTCAACAGCCTATTAATGTGGTTAGATGCTAAAAAGGATTTCTTTTAGCATCTCTTAGAAAATATTTGTTAATGTAATTTGTATAATTTGACATGCCTGTGGCACTGTATTGTAAATTGAAAGACTTAGTGATCCCAAAATGCTACAAACATCTACAAATCCCCAACTGTGTGCCTCTTCCTACACTCTCACTGTGTGGGTTGGCACATTACACTTGTTGCCTTTATTTCAGACAGATTCCTTACAGATCTAATTGATTTAAACTTTTTAACTGTGGCAACAGTTGATGTGAACATTTAACAGATATGCAGTTGTTACACTAACCTGTATGAATGTTAGCATAATTTGGATAATTTCATTTGCGTATACTGATGGTTTGACTGCAACTTCGCCTGTGCATCAAGTCATATATAGATTCCAATTAAACTGGAAGACATGGCAAGCTCCTTAATTCTCAAACATTGAAACTTTAAACAGAAATTATAATTAAGGACATGACACATTGATTATAAACTATTTTACCCATCTTTAACATGTGTGCCACTGTACAATCATTGACCATATGACCATAAAATCGTTTATATAATTATTGGATCAATACACTAAGAACTAATATCCTATATATTCAAAAGGAATTTAGGTGCAATTGCAGTCATCGTGGGTTGCATTACTTCTTAATAAGTTCTTACCTAAAATGAGTAATTTGGGTCTCTAGCAAACACAGCAGTCTTATCCTTATTTCCTCAAACTCTTCCTTTTCTTCCACTGTGATGGTGCCCATTCCATCTGGCCTGGAAAAAAAAGACCATCTGTAATGTAATAACATAAAATAAACCCAGTACACACATACCCAAACTACGCAAGAAAACAAATAATGATCCAGCACCTGGGACAGTTCCTAAATGCGATATACCCATGATGCATATATTAAGGGTTTTGTTCCTCTCACTCTTAAAAATGCATTTATTAGACTACTACTTTACGGTCCCAACTCACATTCATACATCACCGACTTTTCAAAGTACATGCCCATCTCCAACCTATCCCTTTCTCCTAAAGATAGGTAATAGAGCAGTATATACCCCATTTCAGGCACACATGTTCACCTTAGACCACAGTGCAGCTAGTAATGTGTTGGACCTTCACTGGCATTCAGAACCACACCATTTTATCAATAAATAGATTCCACCAGGTGTTGATATTGTTCTACAGGAACACTGACCCATGCAGACTGGGTAGACTCTCACAGTTGGGACAAATTAGAAGTACTGACATGCTCTGAACAGAGCACGTTGTCACAAAAATGTTCTGTAGGTTGTTACAGGAATGCTTTATAGGATTACGATCTGGGAACTGTAAAGGCCAGAGAAGCAAGGCAAACCTGCTGGCATGTTTCTTGGAACAATGCATCACTATTCAATGGTTAAGACATAATATGTGATGTGGTGCATTGTTCTAAGAGCTGTCATGATTGAATGAACTTGGTCAGCTGTGTGAATGTACTGTCCGAATCTACAGGCATCAGAGGAACCAGGGCGTGCCTTTAATCTGGCCATCTGCTGTCATAGCCTATCCGTTTTGTGTTTGCGCATTTATTCACAGTGAAACAGACTCACAGAAAACTTGACCACTTGATGTTATGCTACAATCTACAATTACATATGTAATTTCAATACAGGGAAACTGCAATTGTATGAAGTGCCTCTAATTAAGTGACCACTTAGTGTAGTTGATCATAAAATCATATTCTTCCACTTGCAGTCTTAATTCATGGTACAATCTTAGATTTGACATGTCACACAGGCAGAACATCATCTTCGAAGGAAAACCAAAATCTCAGACCACTCTTTCAAGAAATGTTACACAAGGCTTAGGTCTGGGTCCCCTACTTTTCATCACTGTATTATATGATATCATGCACCTCAACTTTATTACTTTGCTTCAAACTCACTTATATGCAGATCTCTCACCACCCAGTTCTCTTCTACCCTCCACATTAATCAGTGTCATACAGGATATCATGCACTGGATGACCTACAGTTTTCACAAGTTATATTTTTAGAAGAGAGACATCATGCTAATGGGGTCTAGGGCTTCTCTCACCAGGACTGATGATCCCTCAAATGTTAAAACAGCAACTCAAGGTTCAACCATTCAAAACCACAGAATCATCTTTGACCCAAAACTCCTTTCAGACTCACATTAATTCAGTAACCAAAACAATCTTTTCATCTTCACATCACTACCTGTACATGTTCCTAAACTCACACTACATAATGCAGAAATACTGGTTCCTGCACTTATTACACCAGGTTTGACTCACTTTCTGAGATCTTAGCATTAAATCCCCAAGTAGATAACTCCCACATACAATAAAATACTACATATATGCCTACATGCAAGAAATATGTCAAAGAAAACATTTATTTATATAGCACTTAAAAATATATTTATTTATTTATTATTAATTTAAATCAGAGCATTGTTTCAAAGCAGATAATCAACTTTTTAGTTCCACATCCTCAGCTGAGCAAACCTACAGCAACTTTGGAAAAGGGAAAACACCCTAAATGTAATAAGGAAGTTCTTGGGAGGACCAAGACTCAGAAGGGTACCCAAGCTCCTTGGGCAGCCTAGATGATACATGTAAGAAAAAGTAAAATACCTAAATAATACAATTATAACAACAATCTAAATACACATAATTAATAAAATATTAAATAAGAAGGAAAATAACAAATAAATTAAAATATTAGAAAACATTTTTTTTAAACATTTAGGATGACAACAAAGTGTTCATAAAAATCCTGGATTGCCCAGTTACATTGTTATCACCAAAGCTTATTTTAAATATTCATAAATGTTTATAAATACAATTACTGGCGATTTGGGGCATACATATAGTAGTAAACATACTTGCATGGAAACATTTAAGAAACTATTTCTGTAGAGAAGAATGCATACTACACACTGTGTAGCATCACTAACAGAACCTTTAGGGTGGGATTAATGGCCTAGACAGACATTCATCTTTCTGGAAAAATATTTAGATAGGCTACACTTTCTATTAAAAATGAAATGGAAAATTATGAACTTTACTGATGATAGTTTTAAAGGCCTTGTTTATAGCTAGCTTACCTTTGGAGTTATTGTCAGAAATTTTTATTATAGATTATTTAAAATGCATTAATAAAGTTTAAATTCTGTTAGGTATAAAAGCCTCGACATCCAGTTGGTACGGAAAGTATTCATACCACTTTACATTTTTCACTCATTGTTTCATTGCAGACATTTGCTATAATCCAAAAAGTTCATTTTATTTTTCATTAATGAACATTCAGCATCCCATCTTGACAGAAAAAAAACAGACATGCAGATACTTTTGTAAATTTATTTAAAAAGAAAATATAACATGGTCATAAGTATTCAGACCCTTTGCTGTGACACATATTTATTCATATTTAACTCATAAGCTGTTTATTTCTTCTTATTCTTCTTGAGATGGTTCTGCTCCATCACAGTCCAGCTGTGTTTAATTGAACTGATTGGACTTGATTAGGAAAGGCGCACACCTGTCTATATAAAACCTCACAGCTCACAGTGCATGTCAATGCAAATGAGAATCATAAAGTCGAAGGAACTACCCAAGGAGCTCAGAGACAGAATTGTGGCAAAGCACAGATATGGCCATGGTTCCAAAAAAAATCTGCAGCACTCAAGGTTCCTAAGAGCACAGTGGCCTCCATAATCCTTAAATGGAAGAAGTTTGGGACGACCAGAAC